>JAVXUP010002227.1:0-149165 GCA_033070095.1 Escallonia herrerae | reverse complement strand
TTTTATAAATCATTGCGTTAGTATTTCAATTCTTCTGACAAATCTCCTAAATTACTGTAAAAGTAAATTGTCCCCTCGGCTCCAAGCTAGGCTCCAAGCTAAGCTGCACGTAACAAGAGAAAATAATGCGATCCATGGTTGTTAAGACGGAGATTTGGTGCTCATCAAAGGTCAAGTTGCTCCAAATTCACATATTTTTTGCATACCTCAAACTAAAAACCAAGATTTTCCTTTAAGTAGTCGATGACTTACACAACATACATAATTTAGGAATAATTTGATAGTCCAGTTGTTACATCAAAAAATAATAATAATGTTGCTTTTTTTGTGAGACGTACCTATTTCTCTCGAAGGTAGAGCAAACTATGTGTTGTTCGGAGGGAATTCTTTTCGGCTTTGGCTTATGAGCCTTAATTATTCTTTTTATTTCAAGGATTGATGATTGACTAAAATCATCTAATAAGTTCTTTCAAAACGTCAATCCTTGTATTATAATAATTCAAGATTATTAGGTAAGAAAATTGGTTTCAATATGTAAAATATAATGTAAAAATGCGTTTTTGAAACTTAACAGACAATCTCAAAAAAGAAAAAAAATAATTAATAGAAAAAAAAAAAACAAGCAGCAAGCGCAAATTTCCCAATTATTAACACACTAAAACTACGAACTCCCCAAATTGTCCTATTCCTTAATGACAAATTACCAACTCCTGTCCCTTAACTCCTCCCGTTTTTCTATTCACACTTCTCCTCTGAAGCAAATTCCGAGTAACTCACAGCCGCGAAAGAGCTTAGCAAAAGGTGCGAGGAGCGACGATCGACGGCGTACACTGCACGGGATCGACGGTGGACGCATCGCCCAATCCCTCAAGTAAGCCCTAGTCTGTCTCCTCGTTTTTCTCTCTTCTTCCATACTTGCACACTCTCAGATCGGAACCCTAGATCATCTTAACTTTCAATACATCGTAATTGTGTGCTTTCAGAGTCTTACGAGGTAGAAATCAGTAATTAGCGTGTAGAGCGAAGATCAGCACCTAAAGGTTGGGACTTTACAATTGAATTTAACCTTATTTTTCATAAATTTTTTACTTTAGTAACAGCTGGGATACTCGGTGGTGATTTCGTGAAAGGCAACCCTTTGAAATGTTTGGGATTTGTGTCTTAAGGCATAAAAAAGTGGGTAGGTATGTTTATAGATCGTGGAGCGAAGACAGGAATGTGAATGCCATGCTGTGATGACAACCAATGAGACCAGACAGGGTTGTCTGCATCTGAGGTCTGCACCGCCCCCATGCTTGGCTGGCGTTGCTCTATTGGTTGTCACCACCTGATGGCTTTGATGACTCAGGTGAGTGGGAGAAACCTTTTTGATGTCTTTGTATGATATCAGTGTAGGATCCATCTTTGGGATTAGTGTAGGGTATAATCTTACGTGCGCAGGTTATATGGTTTGATGGATTGACAACACTTTCGTTAAACATTGATTTAGAATATGCAAAAGGGGCTTCGTGATACAGTCGTACTGGTTTTGGTCTTCCTAGAGTGAGGTCTGCTTTTGTTTTGATGTAACCAGTGCTGCTCCCCCCCCCTTCCAACCAAAAAAAGGAAGATTGAAGGCAAATATGGAAACTTTTTTGAATGATAATCGGTGCTCTGCCGAATAGAATCTGATCGAATATAATTTGTTGTGCACGTGTATGAGGATTGTAGTTCTGTTTTACTTTGGTGGCTGCTGGAGGGGGATAGAAAAACTAATTTATAAGCCCAGTGCGTGTTCTAAGGCCAGAGTATGAACTGAAGAGTGATAGAAGAAGGGCTGCGCACAGCTGAAAAAAGTCCCGACCTAGTCTAGCCAACCTCCGTTCTCACCTTCTCTATCATACATCCATTACATTAAACTTCTGAAGATCAAACTCCCTTGTGATCCTCAAACAATCCCAGCAGTTCCCGGCAGTTCCAGCCCTATAGTGATCCTCTCAACTAAGGGAAACCATTTTTGTCCACCATACAGCCCTTTCAACATTAGCACCATCGCCTATAAGGTGTCTTTGAAGCCATGATGACTCAGTCATCTTATTTTTTGGTGGTTGGGGGGGGGGGATGGTAGTTTGAATCCTTTATGGATTCATCAATACCTCTACCAAAGCAGAAATGCCACCTCCTTTCTTCACTCCCCAACTATTGTGGATGTGCGTGTTTGTGTTTGTGCATGTGTGTATGCGAAAAGGAGAGCGAGGGAGGCTTGCCATGAACATCCTAGCCTACACCGCCACCGAATTTTTAAAAGAGGTGATGACTTCTTTAGTAGTATAGTTGGTTTCCCTTAAACTTGAGTGGAATGATGAAATCACAAACATCCATAAGCAGACTTGCACCTTAACCAACTTGCTCTTATTTTATGGGCAACATCATCGTCAATCTCTCCCTCTGCATCACTGATCCAAGATTCTAAAATAGGATTTTATAGGGTACTCTTTGACCACCCATACCACCTCCTTCTCCTCGTAGGTCTACTGAAATTGCATCCCACGTACTCCATCTTTGTTAATTCTCTATGACTCTAAGTGAATGTCTAGCCCTACTTTGGTCTCATCGATTAAATCAAAAATGACATACACTATCGTACTTCATCTGGGATATTCTTAGTAAGCTTGTGTATAACCAGAGTAAAGAGGTATAGTCTTAAACTTAGCCCTTGATGAAGTCCAATCTCATTGGTCATTCCATCATTTGTACTCACACTATAATCACTCCGCCGTACATCAATGTACTTGGTTGGCATTACTTTCTTCTCTAAAGTCCACCACATGACTGTCCTGGGTACCTTTGTCCATAAATTGCCTGATCAAGAACATAGCTTCCGCAGTGGATCCCAGAGCATGAAACGATATTGATCTTTAAGTTCCGTTCTTAGTTTATGTTCAAATTACCCTCTCCCAAAGCTTCACGCTTGAGCTTGATACCTCTATAGTTGTTGCAACCTTGAATATCTCGTTTATGGCTTTACCTCCACTGATTGAGCATTTCCGTAGAATTTAAGATCTTGTTAAATAGCCTAGACAACCAACCTACAACCCTACCGTCCTTTTAAGGCTTCCTTCACCTTAGATGATCTAATTCCAAGAAAAAAAAACCTTAGTATTACCAAATGAGTCCCGAGTTCTCCTAAATTACCTTCGGTTTCTCCAATTAATACCTTATCAAAGTAATCTCTACAATACTGTCTACCCTCATCTTCTTTCACCAATAACATTTGTCTCGTGTACTTAATACACTTTTTATGATTGAAGCCTTTGCTTCTCGTATCTTAGCTAGCTTGTAAATCCTTTTTCACTCTTTTTGGTACCCTATTTGATCCTCTTATTATTTTTTATTGATATTTGATGCCAAATGCACAACAAAGGTTCAAAATGTGGGTTTCTCAGAAACACCCCACACATAAGATGAGTAAAGAAGATATGCTAATGCTTAGGTGGATATGAGGACAACAAAAAGGGATAGACTAGGAATTGATGACATTTGCAACAAAGTTGGGTTATGCTGATTGATGAAAGGACAAGAGAAGGTTTGGTCATATCCAATGTAGGTCTTTAGGTGCCCTTTAAGATGTAATTTTTGCCAAGTTGATGGGGTAAGACGAGATAGGGATAGACCAAGGATGGCTTGAGGAGAAGTAGCGGGGAAAGACTTGATTGCTAGAAATTTAGTTGAGAACATATGTTTGGTAAGGAGGAATGGAAGAATAGGACTCGCGTGGCCGACTCCAACTAGCTTGAGTCAAAGGCTTGGATGATGATGAAACATAACAAGGGGAGCCTGATATTAATTGAGGTGGTTTAAGAAATCCAATGAAAAGCGATTGAAAGTTAAAGACGTGTGTTTTGGACTTCTAAAAGAGACGGTGGCGTGCATGACGGAATTAATGATTGTTGAAGGCTGTGGGTTTTCAGAGAAGGAAAATCTGAAGGGCATAGTATTGACTCTGAAACGTTAGGGAAAACTAAAATTGTAAATACCTTAGCTGTTATACTTGAAGTAGATGTTAAGAGACCTTTGTGATAGCTTTGTGCGTAGGGACTTCAAGCTCACTAATAGTCTCCTTGAACTTCTCTTAATCATTTTTAGTGGCTCTATTTTGAAGGTGGCTATTGTTATTTTTTCCTTTTTCGGGCGGTGTACTCCCTTTGACATGGGTGTCCGCCGCTGGCAATTTTCGAGAGTAGATTTTTACTTTCCGTAAAAAGAGAGAGAACTTCTACTATAAAAAGATGATGGCTACTTTAAATAGAAGAAAGTATAATTCGGCTTTCGCATTTGGCGTAATAGTTTGGCTTCCATATAAAGTGAATAGCTGTCTCTTTAGTTAGACATACAACCTAGGTAGCATGGATAGCAGGGACACCGGGCACCAGAAATTTCATAAAAGACCAAAATTTGGACACCTAAAAGACACCGATAGAATTTTGTATATTTTTCTATATGCACGTGTATACTAAGTTTCAAGCACATTCCATCTCTAAATTGCACTCCCAAGTCAGGTTTCCTTCACCTCGTGCAGCCTTATAGACTTTGTTACAAATCCCCATAAAGGTTTCCCTGGGTCATCAGCCCTAGCTGAACTAGTACACTACCAGCATAACTTGAATCCATTTTCTGAAATTAAGTAAGAAACAAAATTAATGTCAATCTTAATAGTCGAGAAAGTAGAGCAGCAGCAAATTGAAAAAGTTGACTGAAACGATATTGCAGAAGTAGTTGGCTTTCTTACTTACAAATGAAAGGATAGGGATAGAATGGAAGCAATAAAGAAGAAAGAAAAGAAAGAAGGAACAGAAGTTGCAGTCTATTAGAAGGAATAAGGGAAAGAGACGAGAACGATAAAGAGAAGAAAGAAGAAGCAGTACCTTGCTCCAGCGAGATCCCCTGTTTGCTTCGTCTTTGTCTCCCTCTCTGTAGGTAGCACCGCATCAGCCAATGAAACAAACGACCATTTTTTAATCCTAAAAACAGCCCCAACTTTCCCTAATAATATGTCCCGACCCCTGCAGTAAGCTTTTAAATGTTACATATCAGCCCATACATGTCTGGCATTCATGAAGTCTCTGATAATTAAGAGGTGTTCAACATGTGTCTGGAGGTGTCGGTAAGTGTCGGACATGATAGCTCGACCATAAGATGTGTCCGCGCTTCATAGCACACATCTTAGGAAGTCTAATTTACAACTCTTGACCTACTTAAAGGACTTGGACACCTTCGAAGAGGGGCCCTTTCTGTTATTGTTGGGGCGAGATACTGCCTCATGCCATTAGGAGTTCAGTCTTTGAGTTGGTGAGACGACGACTCTGCTGTGGTGGCCAGAGTGGGTTCTGAGCCATGAGAGGGCCATATTGTGTAGAATTGCTGTTTGGGCGGCTTGTGATGGTCTGATTGAGGTTACCATAGGCCTCTGCTCCGTTCCGGTGAGAATTGGATGCAGCTTGGGTGTTGTGGAGTTGAAACAGGCTGCTAGGGGGATGGGTTGTGATGCAGGTAGAATGGGGGGTCTCAAGATATACTTTCGATAGGTGTAGGTGGATCAAATCATACCCATATATGAGGATTGAATTAACTCGTCAAGCTAAAACGCTTGATTGGAGGGAGATGCTACACGTAATGTTCATAGATATCAAAACAATAATTACCTGAAGAGGTTATAGCTGCTTATATAGAAAAGTTTTAAAACCCTAATCTAGAGCTAAATACGAAAATACCTCTGATGATAGATGTTTAGGATTATCCCAAAGACTAAGATCCTAAATAAGCTAAAGTAATCAAATTAACCTCTAATGAAATCCTTATTATATAAATATTAATTCGACAGGATATCTTGGGCACCCGCCGTTTCGGCTGGGTTATACTGGCTTCTGTGGCAGGTCGATTGAGTTTTGGGTTCCTTCCCCGACTTGGTGTTTCTTTGTTTTTTTCTTTCTTCGTTTCTTTTGGCGTGTCTGAGACATTGTTTGTTAAGCTTTTGGCATTTATTAAAGTTAGGTTACTTGTTTGGGAAAATATACAAAATACATCTGAACTATTTCCCAAGAACCAGTTGTTTGGCACCCAAGTTCTTGCAAGGGTGCAGCACTTGGCCTGCAGGTGTTTAGTCAGTTAAAAATAGTATTATAATGTCTGATATGGAGCTTGGAATTAGTGTAGAATTTGTTAGGTTCTCATTGTAATTTATATTACGGTTGGAATCTTGGATATTTGGGTAGTTGAGCATTAGGTTTGGATAGTTTAGTATGGTAGTAGTATCATTGTTTTTGTGTTTCCTATAGGCGATGATGGATATTCAATTTAGACCTAGAGTGGATTACATGTTGAATGCCTGCGATGGTAGGATGGTTGTTTGTTTCGAGTTATTTCTAAATGTCATTCATATTCTTCAATCCACTATCATGCATCAAAGCAATTGGACATCTATAACTTTAAGTTCACTCTCTGATTTTGGCATTATTAATTTTGAATTTGGTAGAACATGATGATTTCTCTGGTGATTGGAGGCTAGTTGTTAATTATGTTTTTTACTGGTCTGAAAATGCTTGGGGTATATGGGATTAATTCTTTTACTAGATTGTTTACCAAGATTAAATAAGTAAAACATGTCGTGGAAAAGAAGATACCTATTTATAAGAACTACTTGGGTATCTGAAACTGGTTTAATTTATAACTGGAGGATCCTTACAAAAGAAAATATTTCCTAAATAGGAGATTAATGGTGATATGAAAAAAAGGGTTTCAGTACAATATTGAAGTATATGGAGATATTATTCGTAAAATAACGATGCATAGTCATGGCTGGTTTGAGAGGATGAGTGAGAAATGTACTAACAAGCTTCTCCAGACTACTAACCCTTTTGTACAACAAGATAGTTATTCGATTCCTCTCTTGCTACAAGTAAATAAGCCTTTTGCAACTTGACTTAAACAAGCAAGGGAAATGTATTCGTTCAAGAAAATCTAGCCAACTACTCTGGTCAAAATTGTAGCAAGTCAAGTTTATTTGGCTCTTATAGATAGTCTTTCAAACAACTAACTCTTAAAACAATAGTAGGTTAGAAAACTTTCTGAAGACTGTTCCTTTTTCTGAGGGCGCTTTTTACGACCTCAAAATTTCTGTCAGATGGCACCATGCTATACAATATTCTTAAAGGTTCCTTTTTCTCTGCAGTTGCTTATTTTTGTAGATCAAAGGCCACTTTTCGGAATGAACATGCAACAAGTTATACAGCCCAGAGCTTCTGCTAATGGATTTGGCCCCCGGAAAGTTGAAAGAGAGAGTGGCAGTAAGATGGATAATAAGTCGCAGACTGGGAAAACAAATTCCAGCAGGTTGACAACTGCAGGTGATAATTGCTGACCTAAACATTTGTAATTTTGTCATGTTCCTCATTCTCACTTTAGTTGGATCAGGCAACAGAAGCGGAGGATATGAAAGTCCATTACACGAGCGACTGGTTTATTTAACTACATGCCTCATTGGACATCATGTGGAGGTTCAGGTGATAGATGGATCTGTATACTCTGGAATATTTCATGCTACAAACGCAGAGAAGGATTTTGGTAATTCACAAAAACTTGTGGATATGTTTAAAGCCATTTGCCTCCTTCACATGTACTTTATTCTGAGTTGCAGGAATTATTTTGAAAATGGCTCGCTTGACCAAGTCTGGATCTTCCCGAGGACAGAAGATGAGTTCAGATTCTGTTAGCAAGCCTTCAAAGACTTTAATTATACCAGCTAGAGAACTTGTGCAAATCATTGCGAAGGTCTTTCTCATATTATGCTTTTCTAATTTAAATGTGTTACCAGTGCCAGATCACTGGGTAGTTGACTGCATGTATTCGACCCTCATTGCTGTTGGAAATATAGTGCAATTGATCTTCTATTATATTTGTGTTGGTTTATATTGCGTTTGTTATCAAGTGGTCCTATCTTGTTGAACTTGTAACAAACATTTTGCTTGTTCATTTGACCAGGGTGTGTCCGTAACAAGGGATGGATTGACAAATGAGATTAATCGTGACAAGCTGCAGGAGATTATGACAGACTCCAGCATATCACAATCTCGTCATGTTGAGGCGAGAGAGAGCTGGGACGCTGGGTCCCTGACGAAGATAACCCAGATTGTCCTGAATTGGAGAATATATTTGAGGGCCCTTGGAATAGGTTGTCAATCCTTCTTCTTTCATAGTTATTCATAGCACAGTGGTAGTGTTTAAAAATCTCTGTGCTTTAGTAGGATATAATTTGCCAGTCTAGTGCGTTCTTTTTGAAGTACTACACTTTCAACTTTTTAGCCAAGAACCTCGCGGCTTATACTTCAAAATGAAGGTCAGGTGTCTGGCATGTATCCATCACCAACATCAAGTCTATCGGACATAAAATAGAAGTATTAAATCTAGTCGAGCAAAACCTCATGTAGTTTCACTGAGCATCGCCTTCATTTGTTTCCATATCACTGACTTTTTAGTTGCAATTGTCAAGTCGTAAATTAGTAGGTGCCAGCAAATCTTTTAGTGGCCAAACAGGGCAATTGAAATACAAAATTCATCAATTAGCTGGTTGATTAAGACTCTTTGATCAAGTTGAACTTTCAGTATGACGCCCTAATAAAGTCGTACATACAACTTTTGATTTAAATTTTCACAATTAAGTACACCGCTTGCTGTGTCTGCAGTTTGCCTGTCTTAGCGTTTTAGGGATGTATTTGCACTCTGTAGGGGCTGGGATCAATTTGAAGCAAATGAAACACTGTTTGGAGTAAAGAGCACCTTCAATGAGGAGCTTTACACAACAAAACTTGATAGAGGTCCTCAGATGAGAGACCTGGAAAGGGAAGCTACAAGGCTAGCTAGCGAAATTGAGGGTGAAGATACCAAAGATCTGCATTTAGCTGAGGTGATGTTTCCCTGCTGCTCAATTTCCATTACAAATTGTGGTTCGTTTCTCGTTCGTGCATCTCACGTGCTTTATTTTTACAGGAACGAGGCATTCATCTTCACAGAGACTTCGATATTGACGAGGAAACAAGGTTCTCGTCAGTCTTAAGGGGGCTTGAGGATAGTGGATATTATGAAGCTGATGACATGGCATCAGATGTGCATAATACTGAAACTTTTGGAGGTGTCTCTGATTCTGTCATTAGCAAGTCGTTTACTGACTTGACCAGCGAGAAAAGTAATGATAGATTGTCATCAAGTACTTCACCTATGGTACGTACTTAACTAATCAATTTCATTCTCAGGAGTTTCTCTTTTCATAATTAATCAGGTTTATGTACATGAGTCACCGTGGCACACCCGATGCGTGTGCAAAAATTAAGTTAATAGTATAACATTTTGTTAAAAAAATCAAAGCATCGCTTATAAGTGTTAATTATCACATTTGGTGGAATAAATTTTAAATTACAGAAACCAAACATGTCACTACAAGTTCTTATTTACCTTCTAAGCTTTTGTTCATTTATCATGGCACATGCATTTCGTGTGCGAAAATAAAATTATTTTATGTGATATCAAGCATGGTCTTTTGGATGTATTTTGACTATATTTTTTGAATTAATTTTCAAATTTTAAGTACAAAAAATGTCCTCTTAGGTATTTATTTAATATTCAAATATTAAGTTTTATGTTAGGTAGTTAAAAAAAATGATGCCAAGTGTCAACATTCTATGTGGGTACTGGAGAGTGGATTAGTCATTTTTACAGTTTTACCCTTAAGGTTGTCTAAGCTTTACCCTGATGGTAGTCTAAATCCTATAAAGAGGATGGGTAATTTTGGAAAAGTCTTTATTTCGGACACATGTCAGAACCAGAATCACTTTCAGTGTAACACCAAAATGGGCGTTACACTAAAGGTGGTGTTCTCATTGTAAGTAGTATAGATAGTCTGTTTAGGATTACTTCATTCTCTCTTAATGTAAAATAGGACTTATTCTTTTTCCAGTTTCCTGCTTTTTATTTCCTCAGAGAACTTAGGACACTATCGTAACCCATTTTCCATTCTGTATTTAAAAATGTGCATCGTGGCCTTGAAATACAATTGCCCAGTGGCTTTCGTGTTGTGGAATCTGATTCCATCCAGTTTAGAGTTGCATGATTATTCCAGGGATGGCTATATGTGCTTCTTTGTTGTTCTTGGTATAGAATAAGGAAAAGGAAAGTGGGTTATCTATCTATAACAATAAAAAGGACTTACGGTTTGCTGGAAATCTTTTTCTTTACAACTTTGGTCATCCTGAAGATGTCAAACGAATTTGATCTTAGAAGTTTCGTGGCACAGTTTGTTTTCTTTCTAAAACTGAGTTATTTATTTTTATGTATATATATATATATACATATTTATCTGTCCATATTTGTTTCCTTTAGCTGACTTCTTGTTTTCCCTTTTTTATCCCTTTTTTTTTTTGGTGTTTAGCAGGATGAGGTACAATCTATTCAGTCAAGTACTACCAGGGATATCTTTCGGTCTGGTTCCAATGATCATTCTAGACAGTTGTCATCAGAGCATCTTTCTAGCAGTACCACATCTTTGGATAGTCAAAGCAGGTTCTTACTTTGGCTAACTACATATGAATTTCTATTTCGTCGGGGGAAAAAAATGACTACTGCTTTTATCATTGTTATACGAACTGATAGCATAATTTATAATTTTGAAATTCCTTAATTGAGCGTTGCTTGTTTCAGGACACAAGAGAACCGGTTTAATGAACAGCACACTGCAAGTAGTTACTCCAAAAATGAGACGGTAGATAAACTTTGACTACTTCTAGTAGGGTTACAGATGTACAGATGCACAATCTTCCTTTTTGTACTGTAAGACCAAATTTAGTGTGTGAATACTTTCTAAATTGTGTCTTTCTTATTGCAGCTAGCCGAGGATGCCCAAACGTCAAAAGCTGATGGTCAGTGCGTGCTATGCTCTGATGTCGATAAACTGGTTTAAAAGGAATAGATAAAAGGAAACACTTAATTTCGTTCTGTTAAGATTTATCAAAAAAATAAAAAGAAAAATTGTCTGTTAAAGTTGGAGAGTCAATTATTTCTCTGTTCTGAGGTAAGATTATGTTGAAATTGGCAAAGGTGATCAGATAATTATTTCTTTGACTTTCGAAATTTAATCAATAGACAAATATTTTCTTCTGATTCAGATTAGAATGTAAATAACTGCAAAATAAAGAAGAACGAACAAATGATTTGTGTAAAAATTGCTTCATACTGGCCTAATAGAAACGGGAAAAACGAGTCTAAAGCACTTTAATACTACGAGTATTTGAGGAACTCAAGTATATAGAGTACCGTGCATGGCTAGACATTAAGAATATTATGGTTCATATTGATCAAGCAGTTGAATTGGCTATCTTTAAGATGAGAAAATATATGTAAAATTTGTGTATCTTTAAGATGAGAAAATATACATAAAATTTGAGCGTCATTAGTTTAGTTTCGTTTCTTATTAACAGTGGTTCAAGAAAGAGGTTTGTGCTTGGGGGGCTGGTCAGGTACATTAGCAGCTAAGTAGCATGACATGGACTGTGTCCATTACTGACACCTATGGGGACATCAATTTCCAAAGTCAAAATTTGGACACTGCGTGACACCGCCAGATCACACACACGCGTGTGTGTGTGTTTGTGTGCACTTGCATTTAGAAAGTGTGAGTTTTCATATATGACCTTTTTCCAATCAACTTAAAGCAATCAAATTGCTGAAATATAAATTAAGAAAGGAGAAGCAGCAGTGACAGCCCGTTCAAGAAGCATGAAATTAAAGTAGCAAGGGAAAAGAAGTAGCATATAGGAGAAATAAAAAGAAGGAAGTATACTACTCTTTCATGTATTACGAAAATATATTGTGGTTTAGCCCATACCCGTCTCACACCTTCACAGAGGTGTCCGATACGTCCATAAATTAAAAAAGAACATTCCAAGATGTCCAGTACGTGCCAACACGTGTGTGGAGCTGTCGGGATATCAGCAAGTGCATATCAGGTGTCCTTGCTTTATAGGGGGCGGTAGTGGTGGGAGCCATTTTTGATGTCAGATGCTTGGGCTTAGGTTGGTGAGAGGATGCTAATATTGGGTGAGGATCTATCTATATATACCAAGAAGCTGTCCAAAAATAAAGAGCCTCACGGGGAAAGGAGTTTTTTTTTTTTTGGGGGGGGGGGGGGGTGGTGTTTGGGCATGTAACTTGTTGTAGATTCTAGTCAGGTTTTTGGCATGCTGGAAAAATAAGAACAAGTACAGGTTTTAAAAAATTTTGACAACCAATACTCGCCTTGCGATCTCCTTTATGGTATTTCATGATCTCGTGCATGTATAAGAACAAGATCGAACAGAGACACAACAATTGCTTCGTTGATGTAGCAAGATTTGGCTGTAAGAGAATGTGGTTCACCTAAGGACCTTCCTTGTATGACCTCACAAGACTTTGAGGAGTGGACTCCAAGCTTGCCTCCCAAACGCTTAAGCTTTCAAAAAGTTGTATTGTGAGATTGAGAAAGACGTGATCCGGCCTAGTATTTGTATTACCAGGTTTAATCTTGCTCTGAAAATCTCGTTCGAGTTAAGGCTAGGATAGAATTGTTAGGTTATCTCGTAAACCTATCTAGAATTTATTACTAACTAACTGCAATTGCGCTCTAGTCTAGGAGTTCTGGTTTAGGCCCTTATTACTAATAATGTGCAGAATTTCCCTGTACAAAGTATTCATATAAGTCTTGAAATCAATTTACAGTAGTTTTGAAGCATTTATATCTGTTCTTCAAGTGCCTAATTCAAAACCCTGATGATATATTCTTTCAATAAATTAAATTAACCTTTTAACAATATTCATTACTAAAAGACTTGGCCCATGTTTCATGATAAACAATAAATTAAGGGAATATTTAAAAAGAACATGTAATTTAATGTCAATAGATGATGTTCTTAACATTCCTAACACATTATCAGATAGCCAAGGTATTGATCATCTATGCTATATGTAAAGAGAATGGCCCCTTTTGGTGGTTATAAAACTACTTATCTAGAATGTTGACACTTGGCATTCTATAATGTTTATGAAAAATAACATAAAACAAAAGTTTAAATGGTAAATAACTACCTATAAGGATACGTTTGGTTTCCATTATTAAAATTTTATTTTACCGAATGTGATAATAAACACTTATATGTGATGCTAGATTTTTTAGCAAAATTAATATTAAACTTTATTTTTGCACATGCAGTCGCGTGTGCCATGGTGATTCGTTATATAATAATTGAATTCATTGGAATATCAAGTGCATATATTATAATTTCAATTTAATCACCATTTATGAATTACGGTTTTCCACACATTAGTACTTTTTTGACAAAAAATTATCTGACAATATCACAATAAAATATTATTCATAATGATCTTGAAATGATAAACCATCTCATCAAGCATCGTAATCTACTATTTGATTTCTCCAAGTTCATCTAAGGTTGTGAATGCATATCACATGAATTATATCTTCTATATATAAGCATCTCTATGCACATAAATCATTATATCTTCTGTGTATAAGCATCTTTAGGCACATCAATCATATGGGGAAGGCGGATGTCTTGGTATGCCATAGAGTACTTCTCTGTGGCTATGATCAAAACGACGTAGTTCTTGGGAACTTTTACTCTTTTTTGATTTTTTTTCTTCTGCCACCGCCAATACCACCACTACCCACCACCTCCATCACCGGCCGCCTCGACTGCCGACCATGCACCACCACCACCACTGCCGGTCTCGACCTGCAACCCACCACCGCATCCCGTTACCAGCACGCCATAGCCCCACCCGCCATTGCAGTCCCCATCACTGTAATAACGAACCTCCAGCGGGATGTAATTAACCACAGGGGGTTATAAGGACAATTGGGGCCGAGGGCACTGTATTTTGGCGATTCTCATTGCTTTGCCGCTACGATAGTGGTGACGATTGTGGGTGGTGGTGACGAGCAGTGAGAGAGAGTAAACAATTAGAGTTGTAAATTTAGAATTAAATGACCTCTTCACCGATAATGGATTAATACTTGTAGGCTTGGAATATGGGCGTAATTTCTTTTTTATTAGTTGCCATAGAGAATTTCTCTTTGGCATAGCAACGCATCTGTTCTATCCATTTTATATTACACATGATATGGGGATAAAAGACTAACATGCCCAGTGAGAATGTGCAATATTCGCAAACTTAGAAATAGCATCAATAAAAAAAATAGTTTTAGGGAAAAACCTGACAGTCCTTACAGAGTAAGTGTACTTAAGCTGGTGGGGCTCTTCTGTTATGTGATTGATTGTCAAGATCTAGTTAACTTCTTTGGGGGTAGTTCATACGTTATTGATATGTTTTCTTCACAATTTGGTTTCTCCTTTCTTAGAGCTCGTGGCCTGTACAAATAATCTTGTTTTACAAAACTATCGTCTCTTCTTGACTAGTGATATTGTAAGACGGAACATACAAATAACCTGTCAGGGACTGGAAAAATCAGCTAATGTTAACTTCCCTCTCACTCCTAAAAGGGAGTATGATTCGCAAATTTGGAGTCCAAGCTTATGAATGGGGAGATGAACCGAATGTATACAAGCTTCACTTCCTTTCAGAGTCATTTACATGAGACACAAAGTAGGCATACCATGTTTTTCTGAAAGGCCCAAGGAACTCATCAATTGCTTCAGCTTCAAACCAATAACCCATCTTTAGGTCCCTATAATCAGCAAGTTCGTCCAGCAGGATCCTTTTGTACTTTTGTTGAAAATTGGTTGATCCCAACACCCCACACAACATTATATACATGTGCTTTCAGGACTGGTCCCAACCTGATCTTATATTCTTCCACAAACCTAGGCACCTAACGCCTTCAAGCCTACATAACACAGATACCTACTCCTAGCCTGTTTCCTTTTTTCTTTTTGCTCTTTGAATATCCTCCTTTTAAAGCTATCACGTTCATTAGATAACTGCCTCTTCCATTACCAATCAAGGCCTGATTAATTCCTAAAAGGGAAGTGATATTCCCCCTCCAAATGACTCTTGGCGGCACTTTTGAATATCACTTTTTCAGTCTTCTGGTTGAAAATTGGCTTGCTTCTGACTATATCGGTCACGCATTGTCTATTGAGAAGTGCGTCTTGTATAACGACTTAGGTCCATGGCCTCACCACAGGGCAATGCCTTCCTTAAAAGGGCTAGTGAAGTAGGTATTCATGAATTCATAGGCAGGGTCTTATAGAGCCAATCTTATATTCTCCCACACTCGACATGGCCTGTGGGATATCACAATTTCCCTTACGCTTAATCGTCCTCGCAAAGGCTCAATCACATATAGTCCAGAATCTTCCTCTATAGCCAAGGTGGGGTTTACTGAGCTCACCCTTTGTTGCCCAGCCATACTCCTGTTGTGGTGTATGCTTGGGCTTACCTTCGTTTCCTCCAACAATCAGAAGCCCAACTAGATAGCCCAGTCCGAGCTTTTGAGACTCGACTTCGATACCATCACTAACAACCCAGGTCCACGGCCTGGGCAATGCTGCTAGCCAAGTAGGTAGTAATGAGTTCAAGGGGAGGGTCTTATAAGGTTTATCCCATATTATCCCCTTGTGACGTAAGATATCAGAGTCGGAAACTCTGACGTGTATGCTGTTTCCTTTGTCCCTACTGTAAGATACATTTCGTTCATCATAAGATATTCGACGACTATTTTTTGTGTGTTGAGTGTGTGAGCATGTTGTCTCTTCTTCTCCTAGTTCTTTTTTTTCCCTTATGCTGTATAATGCTATTGATACTTGCTATGCCTGCTTGGTTAAATTTGTGTGTTTTGACCATTCGTGCAATTGCTTTAATTGAGCAGAATCACAGTCATCATTGAGGCTAAAGAAAGATAAGTCCGATAAGGGGGGCCTCTCCCCAAATGCTACTGCATATGCTCCATCTCATTCTTCATCCAAAGGTCAGGAGAAGACGAGTTCTTCTGGTGAAGTTTCAGAGAGCACTGTCTCTTTGAAAGCACATGGAGCAACACAATCTGTAACCTCACATGCTTGTCCCGGTAGTTCTACATCATCCACTTCAGATTGTGGAAATGTTGCCCCAGCTTCAAGGGGCTCTGGATTATCACCAAGCTCATCAGTGGGTTCACTGTCTTCAGAAAAATCAAATCTGAATCCGCATGCTAAGGTATAGATTTGATATGAAGTGTGGTTTTTCTTGATTAGTTACAGCCCTCCTCCCCACCACCCAAAAAAAAAAAAAAAAGGATTGAAAGAAATAAAGAGGAAAAAGGAGGGAACCGGTTTGCATTGTCTTGCATGTACTCTTACTATGTTTGCTGTCACATGGTCGCATGGCTAATAGATTCTGCCAGAATCTATTAGCCATTCTGCTATCTTTTGAACTGTTTGTCAAGAATTCATTGCAAGTCTTCTGAACTGTTTGTCAGGAATTCAAACTCAATCCAAATGCAAAGAGTTTCACCCCTACTCAGACACCTTTAAGGCCTGCATCTCCAGTGTCTGATGGTTCCTTCTACTATCCGACTAATGTGGCTACCGTCTCACATATGCATGGAATGCCTGTGGGCGTTGGGGTAAGTCAGTCTTCGTAACTAACAGTGTTTCCCGCCCAGTTTCTACCAGTTTTTAGTATCCAGTGATTGTCGAGTTGTTGAATGGGCTTTCCACAAGTACATGGCTTATCATGTATGAAGTGCGATAAGTTATGAGGAAGATATAGTTGGGAGTCCAATTATGCTAGATTTGGAGAAGATCTATTTCTGCACCTTATTATACTTGTCCATACTTTAGTTTGTCGCTGAAGAGTATACTAGTCACAAAATATTGACATCTTAATGCGAAAAAGTTGTGGACAAACATATAGCAGTGTGAAAATAGACATTCCCTTGATTTGTTATGTGGTGGTGTTATTGTTCTTATTACGTGGCAGTAATTTAGAGCTAGGTGACACTTTCCATAATTTTAGGAAGAAAAAGCACTCAAATCATGCACCGGCGATTTGGATGCATATGCAGTTTCAAGCTGTGCCTTGACTTGTTCAAAGTCGCAGACAGAGAAGTCAAATTAACGTTGGAGCAGAATTCACTTCTGGTTCGACAGATTGTTGCCATGTGGCGGAATGATGACAGAAACAATAACCGCGTTAATTTAATGAGGGAGAAAGCTTTATTTCCCAAAAATATTTCATGAGAGTATTCAAGCTTGTCACCTGTACTTATTGGAGTCTTGATACCTTTGGTTCTTCCCATGAGCCACGCTCTAAGAAGCACGGACACGGACACCGACGGGGACACCGGACACCACAATTTCAAAAAAATCGGATTTTGGACACCGCAGGACACTGCTATTTTTTTAATATTTTTATTATATATATATATATATTTAATAAGTATCAAATACATTCCATAATCTAAAATAACAAATAATAATGAAAAACTGCCAAAACAAGGAATTCAAATACAAGTCATACTTAAACGTTAAATCCAACATAGTGCATGGTACATAACATAAAGAAATTAAGTCTTACAAAGTCATACGACTGGACATAACATAAAAAAATAGAGAGGTTCCTTTTCAGACTCTTGAGGAGGGAGAGAAAGAAAAGGATTGAGAACGAGTGGACCGTGGACGACTCTTGACTGAGTCTTGAGTCTGGACAGATTAGGGCACAAAAAAGGAGAGACTGAGAGAACTAAACTTCGAACAGAAAGAAAGGAAGGGATTGACCTGTGTCAGCCACGGCTGCGAGGGTCTCCGGCGACGGTGAAGTGAGGTCCGGCGATGGCGATGGCATGTTGCAACAGCTGCTTCGGTCTTCGCGAAGGCGACTGGATAGTCTAGATCTATCCACGACGGTGTCGGAATGTTTGGCGACCAGCTCCGACGACGGCTACGAGTCTGTAATGCTCCGAAGGCTTCTGTAACGTGAGTGTTCCCTTCTCAGATAGGCAACGACTGTAAGGTGAGTGAAGATCAGATTAGGGCACAATTTCTTGACCCCCAAAATTAATTCAAAAAATTGCAAAGTAGCCCCAAACGGTCCGACACTGCAGATTGCCGTGTCTGACACTCCTCGAAGAAGTGTCCGAGACGGTGTCGGAAAATTTAAAAAAAAAATTCCGACACCGATTGGCGGTGTCCGACAAGTGTCGGGCGGTGTCCGGAGGGTGTCGGGGTGTTCGTCCGTTTAGGACACCAAACCTCCACCTAGGAGAGGTGTCCGTGCTTCTTAGGCCACGCTTGACTTCACATGTACCTTTTTTTTTCCCAACGCGTTCTGCCTAAATTAATGTATTAGTTATAAATATTGATCAATTGCATATTGGAATATATATGTGTGGTGTGTTTGTGTCTCCCAAAATAAATAATATAATATTGAAGTCTTTTAGGCGCTCCTGCAATCACGAGTTTTTTGAAAATTGACTCCTTCACACACTTGCACCCGCAATGCGAATTTGTCACTTAGGTTTAGTGCTTCCATATTCCATGGATATCCAACCACTTCTTGAAGATAGTTCCATTTCATGTCATTGACATGCAGCAAAATTGACCACACAGAGATACAGATAGGGAGTGAAATGGAGGATGAGTGTTGCTTGTGGAGGAGGTGGGGTGGGGCGTGGGTTGATTTTGCATTCATTTCAACTCGTTTAAAATTCGTGGTTCATAACAAAATTTTCTTTTGGCAGATTGGACCAACGTTTGCTTCCCATCATCCTGTTATATTCAATCCGCAGGCTCCACCTATGCAATCTTCGCAGGCGTATTTTCATTCTAATGGACCTCAGGTATAAAATGCGTGCCTTATGTTTCTTGCGAAGATTTGGTTGTGAACATTAAATCTAGAATATAGGAATTGATAGATCACTGTTCTGACAGTATGGGCAGCAGATGATTCTTGGTCAGCCTCGACAAGTCCTGTACATGCCGTCTTATTCTCCTGTAAGAGAGTTTCCTTGTGCCTTTCATGCGACTCCTCTTTTTCTCAGCTCAGTGTTCTCACTTCTGAAATAGATGATTGTAATTGGATGAAAATCTAGAAACCGGTTACACGTCTAAACTCGCCTGATCTTGTAAAGACTGCCACCTTATTACACCTTTTTGTGGTTCTTAGTATCTGTTTTCACCTATTGGCAACTGTCTATTCTTTTGTGGCACGAGTACCGAAATGTACATTTACCAAATGATATGGTGGGATGCAAGGTATGATTATGTATTAACAAATTGAGTCTATGCTCACAAATAATTGTGTACATCTTATCCATCAACTGCCACAGATCTCTCTTGTTGGAACTTGTATAGAGAATGTGCCTCGTTTTTAGCCAGTGGACCAATATTAAGCAACTCGCGTTTTGTGTTGACAGGAAATGCCATACAAAGGAAGAGATTTCTAGGCAGTTGGTTGCCAGATTGCATTCTCGGTCAGCTAGTAATCTCAGCTGATGAAGAATAATATGCCCGAGTCCAGACTGCTTGGAGCGATTTCTGTTAGAAGATAATTATAAATCACAGCTGGCAAGATCTTACAGTTCTCAAGCACCATTGTGCACAGAGAAGCTCGATCTTTCAGGGGCATAATTTTATTCCTTGTGACCGTTTGTTACTATTTTTTCTTTCTTTTTTTGTAACGGACCTTGTGACTTTACCATGACTTGGGACTTTTTTTAATTTTTTTTTTGATGTTTAGCATCATTTTTTTTTCCTTAATTGTTTTTTTTTTCTAATAGATAAAGTTACCTGGGACAATAACATGTTTTGGACGCCTGGTATTGTTTTTGTCCAACGCAGAGTTACGCCGTATGGCTTAGGGGCAAGTTAAGTAACCGAGGAATCCAAAAGGTGCTTTATTGCTGATAAGCCTGAACGAAGTTTTTGATGGGGGGAATATACGGTAAGTAGCCAGGATTTATAAGCTATACACAAAAATAGGAACCCAATCACGAGCCAAAGGAGCATCAAGGAGGATGTAAAGTCGGTTGCTTATTGCAACGTTTCTATTTAGAATCGAGTCTTGAGCACGGATTGCATATTGCATGATCTTAGATTATTGTTTCGACTATTTAGGATCGTTAGATGCCGAGTAGGGGGAGGAGGATTAAGGAAGATAAAGAGTTATTTTATGATATTGCGAAACATTTCAAATAGTTGGCATTATTAGTTTCGAATTATCTGGTACATTCAACTAGAGCACATGCTAGAACTAAACGTGGTATCGCCAACAGTGTCTTTGTGTGAGATAATTAAGTGTGAATTAAAGCTCCGCCCAAGCCAAAAAAAACAAAAGAGAAAAAGCAAAGAAAATGAACGCGGCGTGAGGATTAGATCAGGACGGTTGGAAGAATGTGCCGCAGAAGCCTTTCGTGGAGTCCACCGTGGCCTGTTAAAGTCTTTTATACAGTGGGGGAGACAAAAGCTGCGGGTCCAAAACCAAAAGTCGCCCATCACTCCACAGATCTTGTGACACGTGTCCCCACACCTTTTCATTGTCGCTGATCTGAAGCCCCAACATAAAGGCCGTGTGTAGACGAGTGACGCTTTCAAACCTCGCCGTCTCTTAACGCCGTCACACCTCGAAAACCCCCGAAATTTGAATATCACTCCGAACCAAATATAGATTAGGGAATCCCGCACCTCAGGCTCGGACCCGCCTCGTTCTTCGCACACGTACACATATTTAGAACAACACCTGTCCACCATCTCATCACAGCTTACTGATGCTGCTTTCGCTTCGACACTCTCTCGTTAACAGATTCAGTTTCTGAGCCGAAACGTTTCGGATTCTTTTGCGGAGTTTGTGATTCTTTTTTCGTACCGGCAATGGCTGAGCACGACGAGATTCCGGAGCATAAGGAGGAGTCGTTGATGGAGAAGATAGCGGAGAAGTTTCACGGCGATGATTCGTCGTCGTCGTCGTCGTTGTCCGATTCGGACGCCGAGAAGGAGGAGAAGAAGAAGCCTGCTGCCGCGCTGGATTCCTCCGTCAAGGCGAAGATCTTCCGCTTGTTCGGCCGAGAGGAACCGGTTCACAAGGTCTTTGGTGGGGGCAAACGTACGAATCGCCTCTCTCTTATCTATGTACTCACTTGTCTATGCATGCGAGTTGTTGCTTTAGTTAATTTGTTCTTGATCTTGCGATTTATGCTGCTGAAATGTGAAGATTGTGATACTATTAGGGTTTTTGAACATTAAATTACTATAGTGTGGATTTCCATTTAGTTGCTGAATGTGATTGGACGATCTGGTGATAAGTTTGTAGTGAGATTAAAGCTTTAGTGTGGTGAACAAAAGGCTGGAACGTTGTAGGATCTGTTTTGGGTTTTTTTTTTTTGGGAGTTCTTTTTGGATTTTGAAGTCATGCATCAATCCTAGGGTGTTTTGGGGATTTTCAATTTGTTGTTGCTGTTTTTTGCCGCTTAGAATATATAGCTAATGAAGGAAGTAAGGGTGTGTGATTCTACCAACTGTTGAGTTTATGGTTACAGGGTTCTGTGGAAGTGTTTACCGTGCTGAGGTTTGATTATCTTTTGATATTTTTGTTTTGTTAGCGTTATTTTTAGCTGCTGAGATTATCTAGGAAATGTGAAAAAGTCAGGGCATTTGATTGTTATGATGATTGAGTTTAGGACAGTACTCAGTAGATCTGCCTCTTTGATCCAATTTGTTTTTGCAGATCTTAAACTGAATTGTGATAATCTGGGGCATAAGTTTTCAGCTTCACTGTTGTCAAGCTCTAATAACATTTTAAGTTTTAACATGTATTCTTTAAAAAGTGTAGTAAACTGGATGACATCTTGAGATATTTCAACTTCTTAGTTGCTATATATGGCTGCTGATTTCAAGTAGAAAATTCAAAGAAAGGGAAAAGGTTATGACGGTTGTCTGACACGATTCTTGATTTCGTAACCACCGCTAGGAACAGTGCATATTCCTCTTTGACTGATATGTCAGTTTTGCAATTCAGAACATTTCTTGGAGGCAAAAATAAATTAAAGAGTATACACTACTAGGTTAATATATAAACAGAGGTATGAGCTAAGAAGTTTTACTAGTTGATACGACTGATAGTCTTTTTGGCTTTCAAACCAGGTCTCTCTCTCTCTCTCTCATACTCTCTCCCTCTCTCTCTCAAATTTCTGTGATTGATTTGTGCAGCTGCTGATGTCTTCTTGTGGAGGAACAAGAAAATTTCTGCTGCTGTACTCGGTGGAGTGACCGCAATGTGGGTTCTCTTTGAATTGCTCGAGTACCACCTGCTCACTTTGGTCTCCCATATTTTGATTCTCGTATTGGCAGTCTTGTTCTTGTGGTCCAATGCTTCAACTTTCATAAATAAGTGAGCTTTCTAGGCCTTATCTAGGCCTTATATGTGATACTTTACTTGATTTTCATTTTTGAATGCGTAGCCTGACTGCTTTAGTTTTCAGGTCACCTCCACGCATCCCTGAAGTTCGCCTTCCAGAGGATCCATTTATTCAGGTTGCTGCTGCCCTAAGAATCGAAATTAATCGAGCTATTACTGTGTTGCGAGATATTGCATCTGGAAGAGATCTGAAGAAGTTTGTGGCAGTATGTTCTCTGATTTAAGCTATTACTCCTACATTTTCTATTGTTTTTGTGCGACAGATTTGAAGTTGCTGAATGATAAGAAATCTAGATATCCTTTTTCCCATTTTGCAAAAAAGAAATTGGTACTCTGGGAAGTCAATAGATGCAAGCTTGTTTTTTATTGTTTGTATTGCTAAGCACTCTCTGCATAAAGTTTGGAATTCTTTGTTTCCATCACCTCCTTTCTCAATATCAATGGTAACTTCTATTATGTGGAAAACTCCTTTCTCAATATCAATGGTAACTTTTATTTTGTGGTATCGGCTTTGCTACATGTCGTGTGTATCAAGTTTCTGAAAGAATCTGGTTAACGGTCGTGGCTTGTGTACTTTCCTTGTGGAATTGCTTGTTTTGCTTTATATGATTGGTGACCAATTAGCCAGTCACGCGTTCTCATAGTGGTGGTTATTATATGAATGGTCAGTAAGTCACCCATAACATCATCTGGCTAATTGCCTTTGAAATTCTACCCTTCTTTTTTTGGAGTCAGCTTATAAGCTATTAACTACAATGCATACATTTTCTTTGTTATGTGTGTGTATTGTTAATGAGAAATGCTAACTTCTCTGCTTCCTTAGCTTCGTATGTCTGGTGCGTGCGTGGCTTAAATGAGTTTGCTGTGTGGATTTACTTCTAGGTGATTAACTTCTTATATTTGGTGCATGCTATGTGCGCGCATACACGTGTGGTGTAAACAAGTTTGCTGTTATTTCTGTGTGGATTTACTTGTTTTGCGTTGTACCAATGGGGACCAATTAGCCAGTCATGTATCCGCATATTGGTTGTTATTTTGTGAATGGTCGGTATGTCACCCGCAAGATTATCTGGTTACTGACTTTTTGAAGTTTACCTTTCTCTTTGGAGTCAGACTTATAGGCTGTTGTGTGTGACCAGTGAGAAATTCCAACATCTATGCTTCCACTTGTAGGTGGTTAAGTTATCTTCTTATGTCTGCTGCGTGCGTGGCGTAAATGAGTTTGATGCTATTTCTGTGTGGATTTACTTGTTTTGCTTTGTATCAATGGTGACCAATTAGCCAGTCACATATCTGCCTATTGGTTGTTATTTTGTGAATGGTCAGTATGTCACCCACAAGATTATCTGGTTAATGGCTTTTCAAAGTCTACCTTTCTCTATTTGGAGTCAGACTTATAGGCTGTTAACTACATTTCATATTCTCGTGTGCTCGTGCGCATGTGCGTGATCAGTTGGAAATTCCAACTTCTCTGCTTTCTCTTATTGGAGGTTAACTTATCTTCTCATGGCTTGTGAGTGCGTGGCTTAAATTAGTTTGATGTTATTTCTGTGGATTTGCTTGTTTTGCTTTGTATCAATGGTGACCAATTAGCCAGTCTCATATCCGCCTTTTGGTTGTTATTTTGTGAATGGTCAGTATGTCACCCACAACATTATCTGGTTAATGGCTTCTCAAAGTCTACTTTCCTTCCTTTGGAGTCGACTTATAGGCTGTTAACTACATTTGATATTTTTTATTGTGTGGTTTGTATTAATACTGGGAAATGCTAAGTTCTTTGCTTCCACTTGTAGGTTGTTAACTTGTTTTCTTATGGCTGGTGCGCGCTTGCGTTTTATACGAGTTTGATGTTATTTCTGTGTCTGTTTAGAGTGTTCTGCTTTGTATAAATGGTGACCAATTAGCCAGTCACATATCTGCCTACTGGTTTTTATTTTGTGAATGGTCAGTGTGTCATCTACAACATTATCCGGTTAATGGCTTTTCAAAGTCTGCCTTTCCAGTTTTGATCAACTTATAGGTTGTCAACTGCATTCCATAATTTTTTTGTGTTGAGAAATGCTTAATTTTCTATTTCCACTCTCGCTGGTGTGTGCGTCTTAACAAGTTTGATGTGGCTTGTGAAATTGCTTGTTTTGCTTGTACCTATGGTGACTAATTAGCCAGTCACATCTGCCCACTGGTTGTTTATTTTGCGAATGATCAGTAAGTCACCCACAACATTATCCGGCTAATGGCCTTTTCAACGTTACCATCATTGTTTGGGTTCGACTTATAGGTTGTTAACTACATTCCATTTTGAAACCAATAAAACAACCCTAGAGGGGGGTGAATAGGGTTTTTGAAAATTAATGGGAAATTTAAACTAAGCACAATCATAAATCTCAATCAAACCAAGTAATAATTCAATGAAGATGCTAACTAAACAATCTCAAACAATTAAAGAGCAATAAGTAAAGAGATTGAGTTAGAGATACTTGACAAGGAGATTTAAATGGTTCGGCTTGAACTACCCTCAAGCCTACATCCACCTCTTCAAGGAAGTCCCTTGCAAGAGCACTAGAATTCACTAGCAACAATCTTCTTCCGGGTCAAGATCAAAACCCTTACAACACTTGGTGATATCCCCACACCAAGCACAAGCCTTGAATCCACAAAGCTCACCCAAGACTTGACAAACCCAAGCCTTGATCACAATCCTTTTACAAAGATCAATTGTGTACAAAGAAACCTTCTTGAAAGGAAATGAGTACAAATGAAGCTCTAGTACAATAGAGAGATGAGAGAATTGATGACTTGAAGAATGCTCACTCTCAATCAAAGAATTGCTCACAAAGATGCTCTCTTTAATGATGTAAAATCATGAAGATGAAGAGAGAAAAGTTTAATCTATGAGCCTTGATGTTTCTCTAATGAATGGAGGCTTAGAATGTGGTTTCCATGGTGTATGATGAAGCCCCAAATCATTTATATAGAGAGCAAATGAAATATAGCCGTTAGAGGCAAAATATGGGCAAAACTGCCATTGCAGTCGACTGTATTCCCAATGCAGTCGACTATAATCCCTCTAAAATAGCCGTTGGAGTTTTGTCCTCGAAAATAGCCGTTGGAACTGAATTTTGACCAATGCAGTCGACTGTATTACCCTATTGCCTATCAGCTGCCTCACGGAACTCCCTTTCCTATTTTGGGCATAACTTTCTCTAGAAAAATCGGATTGAGGTGCCGTTTTTTGCGTTGGAAAGCTAATGAAAAGTTTTATCAAGATATGAAAAGATTGGCACCAAAATAGTTTTTGAGAAAATCTGAGTGAGCTCCAAAGTTCACTCATTTTCAAGAACCACACTTGTGTGAAAGGTTATGAACTCACATGCAATGCACAAGGTGTCCTAAGGTCTTTTTAGGTCATAGTCATCAATCCAACCATCAAACCAAGAC
Organism: Escallonia herrerae; assembly: GCA_033070095.1. Taxonomy (NCBI): domain Eukaryota; kingdom Viridiplantae; phylum Streptophyta; class Magnoliopsida; order Escalloniales; family Escalloniaceae; genus Escallonia; species Escallonia herrerae. Next base: position 123,299 of record JAVXUP010002227.1, on the reverse strand, counting down.
TAGTTACATAATAGTAAAGACCAATCATAATCGTAGTAACTTAGCCTTTGCATTCTTTCTTGCTCTTCGACATTGGACTTGATGAAGCTTCTATAGCATGTCCACTATAACTTTAAGCTTCTTTGGCTTTAATCCATCTATCCAACTTCTCAAATGTGTCTTCATGAGTGTGCATGTATATACCTACTAAGAATACACTCAAAGCACACATTAGAACATAATCAATGTGTAGTTATCATCAAAACAAGATGTAAGCCTAGGTTATCCAACCCTAGGGCTAACACATTTGTATGCAAGTGTTCTCATTTATGGCTGTTGCATGCGCTCAGCATGTCTTACACAAGTTTAATGTCATTGCATCTATTTTGATAACTTACAAAGACCTTGTATCTTGGTTATCAGGTTATTACTGGATTGTGGGTTCTGTCAGTCGTCGGGAGTTGGTGCAATTTCTTGACATTGTTCTATATAAGTAAGTCGATATACATTTTATCTTAGTTTTTTCTAACATGTAAAATTGTATCAAGTAGCTTTTGAGATGTTATATCCTCCAGAGAAGCTTATAGTGTCTAATCTTGTTCGCGGTAAAACAGTTTTCATGTTGCTTCACACATTGCCTGTCCTCTATGAGAAGTACGAAGACAAGATCGATCCACTAGCAGAGAAAGCGGTGATTGAGATCAAGAAGCAGTATGCTGTATTTGATGCTAAGGTTCTGAGTAAAATACCTAGAGGATCGCTGAAAGACAAGAAGAAGGCTTAGAGGAATTGAGATTTCTCCATTTGTGGTTGGGATTAGGTTGCTGTGAGATCTCCAGGATGGGATTGTGCTCTTTCTGTAATTGTAAGAGCCCTGCTCTCATGTTTTTTTCCTGTGCTTGTAGTTCTGGGTTTTTCACTATGGTTGAATTTGGATTTAGTCCATTAGGTCTTACAAATGCAACGACCGCGTATTAGTGGCAGTGATCTAGAAGTAAATGGTAGCAGTGCCCCTGCTCAAATCAAATCGAATTCTAGTTTGCTCTTGTGATGATATTTTGTGTGTACGACCCTTTGTGCCTGACGCTTGGAGTATTTGTTTAGCATTTACTTGTATAGAGAAAAGAACTGTGCACTGGCTATCTATCCGTGTTAAGTTGCATTCATTTGAAGCTCTGTGCACTCGTTTATTTCGCTGGATTGTGTCAGCTTTTTGGAAGTATAGATAGATGGTCCATGCAGCTTTGTTTTCTAGGGCACAAACTTTGGTACTGCTCTCCTTTGTTGTCCTTCGGATCTTTCTCTTGTTTAGAGCATTCTTGACAGTATTCGACACATTTCTCATTGGTGTATTGAAGTTTTCTTGGTTGACCCGGGGTATATATTGCTTTTGAAATGAAGAAGCCCTTTCCAGTTGTTCTCAGGAAATGGTTTTTTGGTATTCCTTTCTCACCCAGTCCATTTCGGTGTAAATCCGGCCTAAATATATGGTAACTTATATTGATACGCGATGTGTAGAGTGGATTTTTGACATGGTTCGCTCCAAGTCCACAGCGAGATTATTGTGTGATCTTGTTGTAAAGCTTTTTAAAGGTTGAGGGGATTTTCAACATTCTGGGGGAGGCCCAGGTCCCAGCCAAGCCCGGGGCCCAACCTTCGATTATATGGTTTTGGTTTTGAAACATTTTTTGATGATTGAATATATGGGAATACATGTGAAGCAAAACGTGAAGGGGTTTCACTGTAATTTTCCCAGAAGAACAGTACTAGAGGGATGTTAGTGTCGTGAGAAATCTATCTGGGCATTTTCAGAAATTAATGGTTTGCAAAAATACCCTTCTCGTAAGTAATTTTAAATTCAGCTTCGTGTTGACCATCTTAGCCCTTTTTTTTTCTTTTTTTTTCTGGGCATCATCAGCTAACATTTCGCACTAGTTTTATCCCTTGTCTTGGCACCATGTATCATAAATGGAAGTAAAGCGTTATCGACCAATTAGCTCAGAGCCTAATTTATGGATCTAAGAGGTGTATGATTTTGTGTGCGCGCAATGCTACAATGATGCGAATGAACGGCAATTTGAATCAGCAAGAAAATTTTATTAGACTTTTGACGATTGGCTCTCTCTAAATTTTTTTTTCTGTGCCTTCTCTCTTTAACCTAGTTCCGTAGAAAGTCACCATGGCCGCCCAATTGTGCTTCTGCGCGCGTGGGTCGGCAGCCGCTATGGCGATTAGTCTGTAGCTTCCCTATTTCGTCTTGTGTGGTAGTAGCCTTTAAGGCGTAATTAGTGGGTGGCCCGCGGCACAAGTGGTGGGAGGACGGTGGCGTGGCGCTTTACCAGATTTGATCAGAGATGGTGGCATCACAGTAAGTCTCTCATCTTGGTCGATCTATGCAGCTCTAAGTAGATTTGTCCGTTTTGTCTTCCTTTTCACCATTCGCACCATGCGTCGGCGGTGACAAATAGTGACCAGAATTGCATTGGTGTTTTTTACGATCATTTCTGAAAGGTCCTTCAGTTTTATGCATACTATTTTTATTTGTTTCCAGATGTACAGTGGTGGAGACTGGGTTATGGTTGGTTGTGGTGTCATTGGTAGTAACTTGAGAGCTTGGTGTAAAGAGGGCTTTGTTCTTGGCATTTTGTGGGGTCGGCAGGGGGAAGAGATCTATCTTATGGGTTTCAGGGCAATCTGTTTTGAGCCTGGCCGCAGGTGGTGGTGGTGGTGGTGGTGGTGGTGGGGGGGGGGGGGGTGTATTACGGCTCCTTTCGGTGTTGAGCGTATTGTGTGTCTACTTTGGTCTGTTGTGGGTGAGTAGTGCTTTCTTCGTCCTATATTGTGAAATTAGGTTTGGATTTGATAAGGGATAACAGAATGATGAAAGCGCGGTGTTGAAGACTTTGGTGGTGTACTGCGCCTTCTTAAACAGTATGCTCACTTTTGGATCGTGCGGTTCCGTTGTCTGCTCTATGGTTATTACGTTGTGCTTATTGATTGTTATTATTTCTTGAGAGCTGATCCGTTGACCGCGCGGACAACTTGGGTTAAGTTGCCCGCCCGTTCGGTCCGTCTACGCGCAATCTATGGACGGTCCAGATTTTATTTTTACATTTTTTTTAAATCCATCCGCTACATTATGTAGCGGATTATATTTTGACAAAATACCATCCAGCTTAAAAGGACAGTCCATCCGTTACATTATGTAGCGGACTAATCTTCTCACCCTCTCTCTCTCTCTCATTAATTTTCTGGATCTCTCTCTCGCAAGCTAGTCCATGGTCTAATAACACAAGATTCGCGTTCAAAGTGAAAATACAATTACACAAGAATCACATTCAAAGTGGTGTCTGGGCAAATCTCGTACATGATAATTTTCACAATTCGAAGCATCTAAATGGAACTTGCACCTACATCTACATGCCTCCCATAGATCAGTCGAAACCCACAAAACCAAACCAGTCCATCATCAGTTAAGGCCGAAAAGCGAACATTGCAATTATAGATCGATGCATGTAAGCTGATTTGGAGTCTCTGGTGTTTATCCAGCGCGCCATTGTGAGAATGATCATACCATAATAATCCTACATAACAAGAATAATCAAAGAATTGATTGCCATAATGCTATCAGCTTGGGGGCTGCGGGGCTTTGGAACCAGAGCTCTTGTCAGGGCTTTCTTGATTCTTTCTTCCAATCCCTCCTGTCGTGTGGCTGATCACGGTCTCCACCAGTTCCTTGAGTACCATGGGCTTGATCTGGCCCCTCTTTGGGGAAGGCTGCTTTTCTCCATCTTCACTTGCTTTATGTTCTTGGAGTCCATTTTTTAGAAGAGGGAAGAATCGAATAGCCTGGTTTAATTTGGAGGCTGGAAGAACGAGAAAAGCAGATGAAGCAGAACTAGGAATCAGTGTAGGGTAGGATGGGATAGACAAATTGCTTAAACGCGTGTGTGTGTGTGTGTGTGTGTGAACACATATAAATAAGAGGGGAGGGAGAGGGAGAGGGAGAGGGAGGGGGGGGGGGGGGAGGGAGAGGGAAAGGAAACAATGCCTGAACATTAATGAGGGAAACAAGAGGGAAAGAGAAAAAAAAAGTGAGAAGATTGGTCCGCTACATAATGTAATAGATGGCCTGTCCTTTTATGTTGGAGGGTATTTTGTTAAAAAAAAAAAGTCCGTTATATAATGTAGCGGACGGACTTAAAAAAACGTATATATATATATATATATATATATATATATATATATATATATAGACCATCCACAGATCGCGTATGAATGGCCAGATCAAGCGGGCAACTTAACCCAAGTTACCCACACAGTTAACGGATCAACTCCCTTATTTCTTTTCCGTTCTTTTGGTTTCCTAAATATGTAGACTGCACATGTTACTTTAAGTTGAGTTAAAGTATATGATATGCTATGTTTTAGTTCAATCGTAATGTGTATAAGTTTATTAGATTTATGGTTACTTTTTGGCCTTGAGGTCATGTATACTGACTGAGTTACGGGAATGTCGTGACCTATAATATTTGTAAGCTTTAGATTAGAACGACTGTGTAACTTTAAATTATCAATGCAGTTCTCCTATTCTACAAAAAAAAAAAAAAAAATTAGCACGAAAATAAAATTGCGAAACTTGTGCCAAATATCCATATGGTTTGGGGTCGTTGCAAGAAGCTCCTTAGGGTTAGGATAATTATAAAGATACATGAGGTGACAAATTTGTTGCATCCGTAAAAAAGATAATCCAAATTAGCCGGGTGTAATGCTCACTCTCCCGAAAAGTACATTTGTAGAGATTAATCTGATAAAATGACTAAAATGCCTTCCATATCTTCTTCCTTCTCGAAGTCCTAATTTTCACGTCCTCTCCAACTAACCAAACCCTAGCCACCCTCCTCTCAACTCAGCCCCATCCATCACCACCACCCTTTTTTGCCACTTAGACCAGTCCCCTGCAGTGTCACAGAAATCAACCTCACCCACAACCGCCAGCTCCACTCGCTTAACCCCCCAACCGCTGCCGCCATCTGCCTTGCCCACAATTGCCACGTGCTCCATCCAATCGCCCTGCCGCCACGCTGCAAGCAATCAGCCCCACCCAATAGTGCCGCCGCCATTAACCAATCCAATCCTGTTGCCGACATCAGCCCCAACCAATCCCACCACCCATCATCACACATGCCCACTGCTGTCATCACCACCCACGTCTGCTACCGCGACCAGACCCAGAACCAGCCCGTCACTCTCACCACCACGACCTTGCTGTCGCCGCCCCTCTTCTCATTACCATTGCCTCGTCCCCCCACCAACACCACTCATGCCTACCACTAAAACAAAAACTAGATCTATGTAAAAAACCTGGATGTATGTAACAAAATCACATATCATAGAAAACCCTATATCTATGGTGTTGATTAAGGGTTTTACATGGGTATGAGTCCATGTACGCTGCCGCCCCTTGCTCGACACTTCTGTTGCATGGAAACAAAAAAGTGATCTTAGGGTTTTTATATAGGGGTATTTTGTCGTTGATTATATAAAGGAAATCATCGAATGCAACAGATTTGTCACTTCAGGTGTTTCTTTGCAACTTCTCTAAAACTAGGTAGTTTTTTGCGACGATCTCAAACCCATGGGTATTTTGCACAATTTTCCCAATAAATTTTAAGGTACGGTGAGTGTAAGAAATAAAACATTGTTAATGGGGTTTGGCCACTCGTTTACATTTATCGCCGTGTCACTTTAGTTGCAACAGTAACAAATTCGGTATGATGGTCTATATTTAGGCAGAGATTAAGGTTTAGCATTGTCTACTATCCTACATAACAAGAATACACTAACTCCATGCCTTGCAAATATTTAGAGCTTTTATTGAGAACTAGGGTTTACAATACTTACTATAAGTTCTCAGATAACAAATACTGAAAACATTAAAGAACCAATGGCATCGATATAGTGTATGATTTCATTATATAGTAGTCGATTTGCATCACTATAGTATTGACAAGGCCAAAGTCTTGCAAATGAAGGAGGACACATCCCTAGCAGTTTTTGCGTGTCATGCCTGCATTGCCGTATGTCAGTACTTGGTAAATGAAAATTTGCTGCAATGAGATCTCTCTCCCCTTTCTTTTGTTATTTTGTAGGGTTAAATACACTTATTACTCAAATGCTCGACTTTTACAATTAAGAGTACAAAGTCTCAATTAGGCTATTAGTAAGTAATTCTGTCCAAATCCCTAACTTTGGAGACAAAACTGTTAAAGGCAAAATCGTCTGTCCAAGTTTGGTTTTTTTCTACTCCTTTTCTATTTTCACTTTCTTCAGCCAACCTACCTCCCCACCCACCACCACTTGGAGAAGAAGCCGCCCACATACACCCTCACCAAACTCGACACTGCCACATGCACAGCCCCATATCCGGCCACCACGACACACATACAAGACACACATGCACACCCTGTATAGAAAAAGCAGAGAAACACAGACAGCCTAAATACACAAAAAAAAAGGGACAAAGAAACACAAACACTCTCACGAAAACACAAAACACACATTCATACAAAGAATGTGTGTGTTTTGTCTGTCTTGTCGTAGGTGTGTGCATTATGCGTGGGGGTGGGTGGGCAATGGGGGGAAAGGGTGAATGGGTGGGCGGGTGACTCACCGTGCGCGCGCGCGCGTGCGCGATGGGTGGGGCTTGGGCAATAAGCTGGGTAGGGTGCCGTAGGTGATGGACAATGGGGTGAGGAGGCAGGTCGGGGTGTGAGTGCGTCTCCTGTTTGTGTCGGGCGTCGCGATGGCTGGTGTGACTGCGTGTCTCCTGTTTGCGTCGCGCGTCACGATAGCTGAATAGGGGACGATGCATGGACAGTGTTGGGTTTTGTGGCCCGATATGTGGAGTCAACGTCTTCTTGGAATGGTGGGGCTTGGGACTTGGCAACGGGGGAAATAGGTGGGTAAAGAAGAAGAAAAGGAGAGATAGAAAAGCAGGAGGGGGAAAAAAAAAAAACCAAACTTAGGCGTACAATTTTGCTCCTCACGGTTCTGTCTTCGAAGTTAAGAATTTGAATGGAAGTATTTACTATTAGCCTAATTCAAACTCCATACAAAAATTGAATATTTAGATCTCCAAATGAGATTTCCACATACTTTTGAAGAACTAAATTGTATTTAATCCTAATTCGAAATACTGCAAGTGCGATAACCTGGTATAGGATAGTTTTATGTATAATATTGTCTAAACATGACATAAATCGTCATGGAACTGCTACGTAAAGCTGATATGGCTTGCTCTACAAACATCTTGTTACCTTTTAATTATCAATGCAATTATCATATTTTAACAAAAAAAAAATCGAGTAATGATCAACGATATAATGCACTTACTGCTCAAGAGATAATGAGAATATGTATATATATCTGTCTTGTATAGCAAGATACAATAATATTAGAAACTCCACTTAGCTGGTAAGTGGATCAAAGAATAAAACAATTAATTGACAACGCCACATTGACCAAAAATGGAAAAACTATGTACCTTTTGGATAATTACTGATCCTCACAAATTTAGTATCTAGGAAACAGTCTTGACATTCGAGAATTGCTGTCTGATGAAGTGAGGGGAACAGTTGAAAATTCAGAATGTTCAGACTGGATAAAGTTCCCACGAGATGGTAGGGAGCTTTGGTTTTGATCGGGAGGGGACTTTAATCTCGAAAAACCAGCAGCAGTTGTTCTGTCATTCATTGGTGAAGCAGTCCCAGTTGTATTTGGACTACCTTCATGTTGGTCTTGTTTAGGTGCATAGGTTGCTTCAGCTGATTCCCTCCTTTCTCTTTCTTCGGTCTCCTTGAGGAGGAAATCCACCCACAAATCTGCAAAGGACTGGGAAAGATAGCATGGAAACAAAGCAGCTAGTATCAAAACATGACACAGGAAGATGGCACTATTTAAAAGAGACCCAGTAGAGTTGCAAGCTATTGTTGTTGATAACGTAAATGCTAGAAAAATTCAGTTTTCAGTAGATTATCAAAGCGCCATATCACACTATGAAAGAGAGATGCAATCGAGAACCACTTATCTAATGAAACTTAAAGTTAGCAACGGTTACCTGGTTATCCGAAGTTGCATTTCCAGAAACTTCACCTGAACTTCCGCCCAAAATGCCACCTACCAGGCGGCCTGGTAGACCCAACACACCGCGAACGACACCTTTACCTCCACCTTGCTGAGCACCCCCTATCCTTTGCTTGTCTTCATCAGAGAATCCCAGCATTCGAACCATAAGATCCAGAACCTGTTGGCTCCATGTAAGGTAGACAGTCATACGGGGTATTTTTCTGCTTGTCTACATAGAATGTGTATTTCTCTCACATTCAATTCAATATTTAGTTACTAGAATATTTTGGTACTCTCGACCATCCAAGTATTTGGGCCTACTCATTTTACCTAAACAGGAGTCTAATATAAAAGGATCTAATTCAGTAAAATATCTTTTACCTCTTTGCTGTGGTTTCTCTGGAAGTAGGTCACCAGTAACTTTATCACAATGCGCCTGCCAATATTGACAATGATGAGCATTAAGATTCTGCAGCTCCTGTTCTTGCACAAGAAAAGATGAAAAAATAGAACAGAAAACAAAAAAAAAAAGAAAACGAAGGCTAGCAAATCTAACAAACAACATAAGATATTCTTAAAGAGGCCACCTATCCAGGGTTCACCACCACTAAACAAGTATAATATGATAGATGGGGGGAAAAGATAGCTCTAAGAGCTAGCAGTAATGCAAGAATGGCATCATAATTAAACATCCGAAATTAAAGGGCTTGTGCAAGAAAAGTTTCTGCTAGCAACTGCATTAACAGCGTGGCATGCAGGAATAGTAGAGCACTGATAGATCACAGATACAATGATATGCCAAAAGCTCATACTACTGGAGGGAAAACCACTTAACAGGATGAAGGTGGTGGATGTGTTACATGAATTTGGTGTCAGAAGGTTGCAGTTGAACTATGTAACTCCAATTTGAAAGCAAACATGTCTTGAAAAGAGTAGAGGTCCTGATTAACAAGAGGACTTGAACAGACATATATGTATGGGAATACCGATACATGTGTAGGATTTATTTCCACCGGTATCACGGATTTAGTGTAGCGACTTTATGTCAGGTCATGGATATGAATATGCCATGGATTAGGTTTGAATACCATACATTAGGTTTGTATACAGTCAACTACAGAACATATTAGGTTATGGCCATTAAACCAAGTTGGCTCCTCCAATAAATGAAAATATATTATGTTTCGAACATAAAAGATGATGGCTGCTATAAGAGAATAATGCAAGTAGCAGCAAGTTTCCAACAGAAATCTGAAACCCAAATTATGTGACTGTGTTCTAGAAGTTCCTAACACACAAGACAAGTCTTCTATTGTTTGCATTTTTCAAATTATTCCACTTTTGATGTTTCATTGCGGATCTAGAGTTGTGAACTTAATTTTCCAGTCTTAACCAATCTGTTCGATTTTTAAATTTTTTTTCCCCCCTGATGATTTAAATTGACCCATTTATCATGTTGATCACAGCAATACGAGAAAAAAAAAATACAAAGTCTGTCGCTTCTTTTATTGCAGATTAATTTGGTTATTTTGCAGGTAGTGTCATTGCTTTTTGCTTCAAGACTCTGTGTTGATTGCAAACCTGATGTGTTGAACAAAAACCTCAGTAGAAACAGGTTCAGGCAGAGATAAATGATACTATAAAAGCCCATTAACTTGATTCGATGAACAGATGATGAGATTTTGTTTAATATGAAGAGGGCAGTAAGGTGAGAAACTGATCTATGACAACACGCCACCAAATGAAGCCAGATGAACCATTGTGGAATTTGTCAAGAAGATAGTTTGAAGAAAAGACAATATCAGTTTCTATTCCAACCGCCACAAACAGTAATAGTTACTAACGACGGATATTTCTGGAAGCCAGAGTAAGGACTCGGACATTCATGAAAGCTTACCTGTCTACAAAGTAATCAGAGTCCATTGACATTCTGTTAAGTCTTGACATGCTCTGCTCAAGAGCACGGCGGAGTTTTGCATTGTCTTCTTCAAGCTTATTTATTCTGGCTTTTCCTTCAGCTATCATCCTTTCAGCTTGTGAAAGCTTCGCCAAAATTTCTTCCTTTTCCTTCTTTGATACTTCGGATTGCTGATGCGCATCCTGGTGTAATCATGTAGAATTAATAACGCAAGTACTAGGACAGTAGTCCAAGACATACTCACTTTAATGTCACACAAAAGAGACGAAAGCGCTTACGTTTCAAGAAGATTGCTGATTTAAAAAAAGTAGTTTAGCCTAAAAAGTAGATAACTGAAGCATATTTTTTTCAAATGCCAATAATGCAAGTTACTGTTCAAACAGTGGTTGAAACAGCGGGAATTCCCGTAATCTCGTAGGTCCGTGTACAATGTCATTTGGCAAATGAATTGTACTTTACAATGATATTATCTGAGTCAAAGCAAAACTAACAAGTTTAGGAGATGAAATCATCACAATGAGATATTGGGAGAATCACACCTTTAAAAGTTCAGCAAGTCTAGATGATTCTTCTCTTGCCAAAGCCAAATCTCCTTCCAGATGTTCCTATAGCAAAGAGCAAAGAAAGTTAGAAGTCGACTACAAAATCAAAATATGTACCTGCAGCCAACTTTTGTCGAGAAAACGAATACATAAAAGTATACCTTAGCTTCAATTTCTGCATAATACTGGCCAAGAGCAGTTTGAAGATTTAAAAGTTCAACATTTTTGGAATCAATTGTGCTCATACAACTTGCAAGTTTTCTATTTAAGTCATCAATGACTTCCTTCGACTTCAGAAGTTCACTGTTGTTCATCATCTTAACATCCTCCTGACTAGCTATGGCCTGCTTCAGAGCTTTCTCCAAATGTTGCATCTGCGCTCTTTGATGTTCATTCTTTTCTCGCAGTTCTTCGATGATCCTGCTGTCCTCGTCCATTTTTTCTGATTCTTCGGATTCCTAGAAAAAATGCAACGAAAAGAAAATTTTAGTTTTGGCTGCAAAAAGATTGAAAGACAAATCTTACTTCTGATGAATTGGACATCAGGGATTGGCCTAAAACCTAGAATATGCAAAAGCACTGATGCTAGTGCCTAGGGAAGATAAAATAGACGATTCATCATCAATCTAGGACATAATAAGTCCAGAATATAATGACCTCACAGACTATGAAAATTCTGCATAAAACTTAGTAGGAACAAATTTAGTAGAAGAAATAGTTGGCTTTAAAAAATGAGAGACGCGAAGCTAGACAATATCATAAAGTATAATCTGTTAAACATTTAACTGGGGAAGATGCATTGGGCTCACGTCTCTTATTAGTATAGAAAAATATAACCTCCCCTGTAGGAACAAACAGTTCCGACCTTAGTTGCACAAAGCGGGGGCGGGTGCGGGAGCGGGGGCGGGGGCGGGGAAGCGTAAGCACCAAGAAGAATCTGAGGTTGGGAGCGGCTTAAATAAATAAATGCGTAAAGAGTATTATCATTTGTTTAGTATAGTTTACATAGATAGCAACAACAGACAATGAGACTTTAAGGACTTGAAGGAAGAGAGAATAAGGAATTGACTCGAAAAGAGCTTGATTTTCATGTATTCTATCACTTGTTCCATGCATCTCTATCCAACTAGCGGGATCGAGTTCCCATCTTAGCTTGGGACGAGATCCCATGGAGTTCCTAACTTGGGATCGCAAAAGCGAGTTTCCGAGAGAGAAACATCACCATATTAGGAGTTTCCTGCAACTAAGGTTCCGACCACTCTCCAAAACAAAAATGCAGCAAACGGTATACAAAATAGGTGTATGTTCAGTACCACCAGAAGAGCATTGTGCATAACTAGAAGGCAACATCATGTGTGTGTGTGTGTGTGTGTGTTTTGGAGAGGGGAAGAGAGGAGAAGAGGGAAGGGGGGAGGAACGTTGGAAGTGTTTTTGACATGAAAGCTAGGATACGCAACCTTATCCAACAAATGCTGCTTAAGACGGTTAAGTTCTTGTAACACTTTGTCCCTTTCTCGGAGTGCACCCTTCAAATCATTCTGCAGTTTTTGCAAGGATGATTCCATTTCCTCTTTCCCAGCAAAACTTCCAGGTGGTTGCTACACATGAATATGAATAACGGGATGAGAAGTTACATGAAGAGCCAACAAGAAGACAACAGTCTAGTTAGGAACACACCAAAAGAACCAATAAAGGGAAGAGACATTCTTTAAGCCAATAAATCCAGGCTACAGCAAACCCACCTCACTTGCACTATTGGAGAGCTTATCTATAGTCCCAGAAGAGTTGCCGTTTGCTTTCAAGTTAGCCTGCAGTTCATCTCTCTCCATCTGCAAAAATTGGCACAACTTAAAGCAGGTTCAAGTTCCACACTTGCTGAAATGTTAGCTGTAAGTCCAAACATACTTGATAAAGAAGCAGTGAGCACAAAGAGATCGACCTTCAGATTAGTATTCTCCTTCTCCAATGTTGCAATTAATCTCTTTAGACTCTCAATCGAGTCATCTGCATATGCAGTGTTCCTTGTATTCAGCTCCACTTGCAAGCGTGATATTTCTAATCTCTTATGATTCAACTCGTCATGAATTTTGCTCATATCTGCAAATGACTACAAAAAGACACAAAGCCGTTCCAAAATGAAATGGTTAGAGAACCAAGTACCACAAGAGGACCAAAATCCAAGGGGAATAACCTAAAAGATTCACAAAAAGGCTACTCAAGAAAACATCATATCTAAGAACTTAAAAAATGTCAATAGGTGCCATATTAACATGGTAAAACAAAATAGAGATAATAAAACTCCATATCCCAAATACATATCGACGTATTAATGGAGAGCATAATGATGGTACCATTTATCAGGCGTAAGCTGTCAGTGGAGCCCAGCAAAGTATAACATGCTTTGACATGGGGCAAGTACATGAAACAGCAATGAAGATATGAAATACCTTTTTAAACCATCTCATTTTGTGAACAAGTTTTTCATTTGGCACAATTGAAGGTGTGGGAGATCCCCTTGATGGGCAATGCAATTCTCCTTGCCGGTAGTGAAGTAGCGCTGTTTACCAAGTTCTTATTTGGCATTATTGGGGATGTGGAGGGTCCCTTGATGGGTATATTCTGGATACTGTTGAGCTTGATGGTTGTGGCAACGGAATGCTTTTATGCAGTCTCCTTGTCAGTAGTTTTCAGTAGTGAAGTAATGGTGGTTTGACTATTCAGTGAGACCACTTCTTGATTTTCTTTTTTGGGAAGAAGGGGGGAAGGTTTGATTCGTCAGCTCTGTTGTTTGAAAGACGATTTCAGGTTTAAACATTTAAAAGTAAAATGTCTGTAGGTGGGTCCGAAGAAGATTTGAACGATTGATAATTAGAGACCGGCGAGATCGTCCGCAGTTATTGGTGCATTTCTTGCGCATAAATAATTAACCATCTCTCTCTCCATTGCTATGTCGCTTCTTTGGGGCATGCAGCATGCCACATTTCCTAACTGCCACGCTTGTATAGCCTCTTGGGTGGGCTCTAGTTTAGAATTGTTTTCTGCTTCCTTATGGCACAGTGATTTCATCTCTCAAATGGTTTTAACTTCAGAAAGCTTCTCAACAGTTTAATTTTTGTTTTATCGTACAGCTCTTCCCAAACAGGGAAGGGGCAAAAGTCAGTTTAGTAGCAGTCTTGGAAGCACCAATATTTGAAGCACATGTATTGGTGGTATTTTAAGAGATACCTAAGCACAGAGAATAACTGCCCAAAGTATTCACGATGTAATTGAAACTAAGATGAGAATCAGATATTCATCCTAAATATTAGTAACAACATGCCACAGGCCCACAACAGCTATGAATTCGAAAAAGATGGGAACTCAAGATGAACTCACCTTATCCTTGTCCCCTTTCAACAAGTTCAGCTCCTCCTTAAAAGCTCCGTTTAACTTCTGTTCCTCTAATAATGGAAGTAGTCTCAGATCAAAAAGTCAAGTCGAGGAACAATATTCACAATTGCACTTGAAACAACTTAAAAATACCTTGTAATCTAAGTTGCATAGTAGCTAACTTGTCACGCTGGTTATTAAGCTCTGATCCCAATTGCTTTATTTGCGTCTCATGACTAGCTTGCATCTCTCTCAGATATCTGTCTTTCTCTTTTAGCAAATCTGCAAGCTCCTAGAAGGCATTTCATAATTCTGTTGTCAAACTAGTACACCATATTGGACAAAGGCGCCTCAATCTTGAAGGTTAGTGAAAATTAGCCTAATTCCAATTCTGTAGCTCAATGATATCAAGACCTTGAAAAAAAGTAGGGAAGAAATACTCATCACTACAAAGCAACTAAACAAAACTTTGTGGCTAAAACATATCATAAGGTGTGCCATTACCTTTTCGTTACCTTGAACAGTGACGTGGCCTGGTTCCTTCTTATATTGGAGAACATCAGGTTCGCTATTATGTGCAATTCCATTGCTTAGTCCATTCTGCTTAGAGACGATGCCATTTTGGGGTGGGCTTCCAATAGAACGATTTTTCCATCCAGCTTTATGCTGACGGTTGGGAGACTGATCACTATCCTAAACATACACCGGACAAAAGTTGATCAGACCAAAAATTAATCCCATGGAGAAAAATATAATCCAAAACTAATACTACTACCACAAGTAGATAAGACTGCAGCAATCTTTTTCCCCATCCACACCAGCAATTGTCAGTACCCTACAACACTCGTCCACCCCCAGTACCCCAACCCATAACCTACACATTTGAGCATCCTCATTCAAGGCCATTACAACAATGACCAATTCAGGCATACTTACAGCATCTTTTTAGTAGATCAACTACTTTTAAGATTTAAGATCAGATAGCTGCCAGATTGAGAGGTTACCTTGAACATATTTGGGCTTCTTGGCGATGTCTTGACACTCTCATTTCTTGATGCATTTAGAGCCGCTTTTGTTGCACCCAGATTTTGCTTCAACGACCCATTTTCTTGATTCAAAAAGGAAATTTTCTCCTGTTAACCGGGAAAAAAAAAAGAAACACTTAAAGAAGGGAACTTATGAAACCAAGAGAATGCAGATGTAAAGAGGACAGCATATAATTGCTTCTAAGGTATCCAAGGTACCCCACAAAAGCTTGAAATCAATTTTCCTTTTCTTTTTAACATCCCAAATTCTCAGATGAAAAGGATAAAGAACAAGCTACAAACAGTTTAGGGCAGTATATAGGGAATAACCATTCTAATCTCCCTAATCAACAGCAAGATCAATAGCCTACTTACATGACAGCATGATTAAGACATGACCAGCATCTAAAGGGCTGCCAATGGACAAGACTCTTGTCATTGCCATTGCACAGAAGCTGATTCCCGGTTTCAAACCCGTTCAAAAAATAACCCCCACCCAGACTGGGTGGAGGTCCAAGCCGACAGAAGAAAAGCCGCAAAAAAAAGGAAGCCAAAGAGGAGGCCACGTGCTTGGCTTTATCGTTCCGCGGAAAAAGCAAGCCCACTCTTGTACACCTGGGCTAAGCCCCAAACTTGGGAGGGAATTGCGAGATGTAGCTACGCCCTTATTCCGTGCGCTTATCATAGTCGAAAAGTGGAAACATCTTTCTCAACCAAAGCATGTTGATTGCACGGGATGCAGATAAAAAATACCCCCCACCCAGTCTGGGTGGGGGTATTTTTCTCCTGGGCACAATGGAGCAACCTTATTGGCCAAGACTCATCCTCTTAAAAGCATTTGCATTTAGAGAAAGTTTTATTTTGATACAGATAAAAACCAAGCACAGGTAAATTTCTTTCATTGAATAACAAAGAAAGCCAATAAATCCATCTAATACTTGTCCATTTTCTCGTTCAGTATCCAAATGTTCAAGTTAAAATACATCTATAACTAATATCTTGAACCGGGAACGCTTTCTTGCTTGCTTACCCTTCAAGAGTCAAAGCAGCTGAGAAAACTCCAAAAGGTTCTAAAATGGGCCAAAATAAGAACATTTTCACAGAATGAGGACATAGCTGGTCGATAATATGAACAAAAAATTAGATGAGAAAGGTTAGAAAAAAGAAATTTTGGCTCACATGGTTATACGTGAAGAAGATAAACAAGAAAAGGCCAAACAGGCCTATGTTTTAAGCAGTTTATACTCCTAATCAAGGACCACTTTGGCTTTTTCACGTTCCCTAACTTTTTCAGCCCTGGCAAGATCTTGATTAACAAGTTAAACTAATGTCAAGTTCTCTCCCGCATAGGCTCAAGCAAGAAGCAGAACAGCAAGGTAATTGATCTCCAACTGATCAATAAAACTAAGAAACACATTTCAGGTGCTGCACACCCCATCCCTTATTGAGTAAAAAGCTATTAAAGGTACGTTGAACAGAGAATAGTAAGTTTGGCCAACTCTGAAAAGTCTCGTGTAATTACATTTCAATAATTGACCATCTCTATCTACAAAGATGCCTTGTAGGATTTGAACCTAATGCCCGAAAACCATGCATCAATATCAGCATATCATCAGTTTTAATAGGTAAGACACGACCAAGAACTAATATAAAATGAACAAGTAACTTATTAATCAACGCATAAAAATCCGATAAGGCATCGAATAGTGGCTTAAATATTTAATTAGGTGATAAGGGGAGCCAATAAATAGATAAGTACCTCTCTTTCCTTCAACAGAGCTGCATAATTAACCGATAATGCCTTTATCTCCGCCTCAGACTCCTGAAGCCTCTTAATTTCTGCTTTATATTGTTCTATCTGAAACACCACGGAAGAAAGAGAGAAATGCCAAGTCTCAAAATACTTCAGATGGTATACAAGTTAAACCAGCAAGTCCACTATTTTAGAAATCCTACGCATAGGAGTATATACTTGACAGAAAAAACTAAATTAGATACCGTTGTTAGTCGATTATTGCCATTTTCATTCTCTGTCCTTTCATGTCATTTGAATGCTGTAAACAGCAATACTCAATAGTTCCAATTGGTTTTCCCCTTTGACTTTTTGTGAATTTCTAAATAAGATTCTAGTACGCGTAAATACTTAATTGGACTCATAGAACAATTAGAGTAAATAAGTATCGTTTGACAAGTCATGCAAGGGTGAAAAAATGAGTGAAGTCAGAGTCATGTACAAAATCAATCATTGGAATCTGCAAAACGTCAAATGGAAAATATCCAATCAAACGGAGGGAGTACTTCTATTTAGAGTCAGGTTGATTTGTACTACCGCAACCATTTCCGAACCTCTCTAACTTCTCATAAACCTAAAACTAACATAGATCGCATTCTAAACAGCACAAACCATGTTAAGCAACCACTGCACTAGGATACCGGTGGATATCATGCTTTAACGTTCCCCCTAACATGTGAAGCCCCACCGGACATATTTCAAATGCATTGGCACGGTATTTTCTACACAGATCATAATAGTAAGTCACTAGTAACACCACGACTGGTAACCACTAGTTTTAACCCTTGAGCATGGCTTATTCAACTCGAAAAATCGAGCAGTTTGCAATTCCACATGCATCAAAACAAATGCTCACTTGCCACGATATTTACCACACGGAGCCTAATAGTACAATTCCTAGGAACACGGAAACAGGCGTGGCAATCACTAATTTCAACTGCGCAATCGACGCAAATACGACAAAATTCAGCAACCCGCAATCAAAAGCACTCGTTCATGAGTTACCTCGGGGTTGGCAGCGGAGTCGAAGCCATTGGTAAACGGCGAACTCGAGACGAACTCGGAGCGGGCCGAGTTGCGAGACGCGCGGCGATCAGACGGTGGCGAGTAATCCTCGCGGCCGCGGGAGTCATAGATCGAGAGCTCGTCGTCGTCGTCGTCGTCGTGCACGTCGAGAGCGATTTTGTTGAGGTTGTCTTTAAAACTTGCCAGAGTCCACATAATTCAATCTCTTCAAGCCCCAGAAAAAATACCAAATCCTTCTGTTCTTCGCGGAACAAAGCAATTACAGAATTTCAAAGAGAATTGGGTCGGAATTTGGGTATTGTATCCGGCAAATTTTGGGGGGATTGAGTTGTGAGATTCACCTGCCAAGTTTGAGCCGATTTCTTTGCCGTTATGGGTAGATCTGGAATTGAATTAGGAATTACGCTCTCATAAATATTGCCAAGTTTATTACTCGGAGTACTTACTTGGGACTTGGGAGAGCTAATTAGTCATGTTTTGGGCTGTTACGGCTGCTATTGTGGATTGGGCTTATCATTGTCGCGTTCTTCACAAGAGTCGACACAAAAGAGGCATAAAAGGCCCAAGTCTTCAAACAGCAAATCCAGTCCTAACGAGCTAGCTCGACTAACCACTATGTCACCTTGTAGACTGCAGAGCATCGGCAACAGCCACAACGTAACCACCCTCCACTGCAACATCTTGTCACTAAAAAAGAAACCTATTAAGCATTTCGAGACAGGAAGGTACGATTTTAGCAGGAGATAATGTTGGTTTAGCTTCGCCCTCCACAGGCCGGATCCAAAAAGTGCAATCGGGGGACTCAAAAAGATCATAAAAAACTTGACGGCTAACATAAATTCGAGTCACTATTGAATACGTTAAGTGCAAAATAAATTGCTTAATTTATCTACAAATTATATAATTTTATTTTTCATAGTGAATTATTTAAGTCGCTGAGGTTAGTCAACAACAATTACTCTTGTATTGAGGATAATAGTCACATATAAGTTAACATACTATAAGAAGTTAGAATAAGAAAAATAACTAACCTTGATTTCTTCGTGTTTCTTTGTAATCTGAAGATATGAAATTTGAAATTTGGAAGAATGAAAATGGAATAAAAAAACGAGAAAGACAAAGATTATGACGGTTGGTGGCAAAAAAATAAAAAAAACGTAATAAAATAAAATCCTAATACATTAATTTACAATATATTGGTATTTTCATAAATATTTTAAATACAATTACTCATTATTCAAAAATTAAAAAAAGAATTTTCTAAAATTTTGGAGGGTGCCATAGTCCCTTCGGTCGTGGGGTGGCTCAGCCCCTGACCCTCGATCAACTACAAGTGTTTCATTCATGGTTCACCGTAAGAACTTCCCTTGTAGTCTTGCCTGAAGTCTGTGTTGATTTAGCTTCACCCTCCATCAACTATAAGTGTCATTCATAACTCACTGGAAGAACTTCCTTTGTAGTAGTCTTGCCTTAAGCCCATCTTTCTAACGAACTTTTTGAATTATTCGCTTTAGTTTTGATTAATTCATGGGTCAATATTTCTCGGTCAAGTCGAAGCTAATGATTTGATATTCCAACAATGGCCTTGATTTGCTACCTAGAAAGAGATGGACAACTTGGGGACTGCGGGAAAATTTGAGAAATAGTGAAAGGACGTCGAAGCATTTTGATTATAAATGGATTGTCGGGATAAAACTCATACAACCTTTTGAAAACTTCTTCAGTATTGAAAACCATCTAACCATATGCAAAGAGATCTTTGAAAACTTCTTTTTTTTCTTCTCTTGTTCCTTATTACAAGGCTAGACTTCGTAAGATTATTTTTGAAACCCTCGTCCCCCCCCCCCCCCCCTCAAAAAAAAAAATTGTCCTAAAACTTTGTTTACATTCCCATAACTAATCCATTTTGATACTTCACGATATTCTTCTTTATTATCATGCCTAATTAATATATTTTAGTGGTAAATGATATGCTTTAAAGTTAAGTAAACAAAAGCTAATATAAAATCATGGATAACACGTGGGCAGCCTGTGTCCAGCCCGTACCCACCAAAGCTTTCATGGACTGGACGTGGACAGGTATTATTTGGCCAGTAGATGGGTTGTGTTGGACACGGGCACTCGTTTTTTAGAGTGAGTTATACATGTGATGCCAAGGAAAGTGGGTTCGCAGTCGACGTAGAGGTGCCACAGGGAATTCAGTCCGAGTCAGATGCCAAGTAGGTTGATGTGAGACACAACAAGGGTGGAGTAAGGGTGGAGACCAAGGGCTTCCCAGACAGAGCTTGAGGGTGGCAGTGCTGCGATGGCAATGGCGCAGGTGAATACACGACGACAGTCACGGTCCGATGCTTAGGTCCAGAGTCAAGGTCATGTATGTTTCTCTCTCTATAATTCTAGAGAGAGAAAGTAAAAGTGAGAGTGAATTCTGAGAATCTGAAGTCCTATAAATGAATTCTTAAGACCTATATTTATAGAGGTTGAGATGATGATGTCATCACAGAACACGTGGTGCTCCCAGAAGTGACACGTCACTGAGGGGTCCACAGCTGCTGGTGCTCTACGGACTGTCGAATCGCATATACACCACGCTTGCCCCGCATAAGGTCGCTCTGTCTGTCTGGAAAGACTGGCTCCCACAGCGTCGGTGTGGTCAGAGAACCCCCTTGATCTAGCCATCAATCCAAGCCCTTGTAGAGTCCCACAGGCCTAGCAGTGGTGGGGAAGATCTGAAGCCTAACTGCCAGGCGGACTAGGCGCGATGCCCTCTGAAGATCTATTCCGTCTCGGATTGACTTGGGGGTCATAGTCCCTAGGGGTGCCGATGCAAGCCCCTAGTGCCGGAGCACGTAGGCCAGTCACAAGACACCTTGGTAGAGATAGTGTCTCGGAAGAGTCGCATATCCCACGGGTGAGTCCTTGTGCCGGAGCACTCGGAGCTCTTCAAGGTAGCATCCCAGAGGAGCTGTGTACCTGACGGGCCGAGGTAGAATCTCGGAGGAGCCGTTTACCTGGCGGAAGGGGAGTTGAAAAGCTCCCTAGTGGAGATAGTATCTTAGAGAGCGAGCCTATCCCGCGGGTGAATCCTTGTGCTGGAACACTTGGAGCTCGTCAAGGTAGCATCCTGGAGGAGCCATCTACCTGGCAGAAGGGGAGTTGAAAAGCTTCCTGATGGAGATAGTGTCCCAGAGGAGTCGCCTATCCCCCCGGGTTAGTCCTTGTATCTGAGCACTCGGAGCGCATCATGGTAGCATCCCGAAGGAGCCGTCTACGCGACAGGCCGAGGTAGCATCCCGGAGGAGCCTTCTTCCTAGCGGAAGGGGAGTTAAAAAGCTCCCTGGCAGAGATAGCATCGCGGAGGAGTCACCTATTCCCGCGAGATGCTGCACACTTTGGAAAGTGGGTCGAAGCATGTTCCACGTCCATGGCGGGGGCGCATGGTGTGGTGCATGGGCGCGGCGGAGTGTGTATGGTGTCGGGGGCACGTAATGTGAGAAAACCAGGGGCGTGGCTGTATCAGTGGCGCGACACATGGGCACGGCGGAGTATTGGAGTGCGACGCTTGGGCACGGGTGACGTGGGTCGCAGAGATGGCTCGCGAGCGCTGGCAACGAGGGTCGCGAAGACGTCGCCCTGGCAAGGGCGATGGGCGATAAACGTCCCGGAGACGGTGCCCTGGTGAGGGGCAACGAGCGTCGCGGACGATGCATCTTCCCTGAAGAGAAGTGAAGGGATGGGGTCGACCCCTTGAAGGGGAAGGTGGCCGACTCTTCTGAGGGGGAAGGCACGCCAAGGTTGTTTAACGAGCAATTCACCTGTGTCGCTTTGACCGGCTTGTGAGCGTTGAAAAATTAACCGTTGAATATGTAACGTGTCGCGCAAAACGGGACCCTTAGTAGGCCCTTAACTGAGACCAAAGTAGGTTGAGAACAACATGATCTGACCGGGCCCGTCTAGGTTGCAACCCTACTACATATAATGTAGCCTGTTTGGGACGGAGATAAGTTTACATTTGTAAAATCAACTATCTATCTTTGTTTTGACAAAAGGTTGTATAATCTAATTATATATATATATATATATATATATATATATATATAAGTCAAAATTAAGAGAACGTAACATTCTCTTTTCTACTTGGCATGTCTCTCTTTATGTTATTTGGCATACAACTAATTAATTAATTTTACTTTTCTTTCTCTGTTCCACCTCAATATGTCCATTTAAAAACAACTCTCTCTCTCTCTCTCTCTCTCTCTCTCTCTCTCTCTCTCTCACACACACACACACACACACTTGCTTTTGTAAAATCAGACCATTTATCTTTATTTTGACAAAAGTTTGTATTATTTCGCAACAGGGCTCGCTTTCTTTAAGAAGCGGGTAAATCAAAATTTTATTTTCAAAGGGGTCAAACGTAAGTTTAACGATTAGAAAGACTGTATATAAATCGCTACTCACAGTCACGCGCAGCAAGGAGACGACACGTTTTAGGGTTTAGCTTCTAAGCTCACGGTCGCCGCTTTGCTTCCCTCCTTTTGTTCACGTGAGAATTTCCAATCTACCAGAGAAATCATGCGATGAAGAGAACTGTGAAGAAAAATCATGATTGCACCTCGCAATATGAATCTCTTTACTTCGGTTCGTATTCACTGAGCATAAGCGCTTTCTTCCCATTTCATTCCATTTTTAATCAATTACAAACGAGGGACCTATGGAGGAAGTGCGATATAAATAGATGCGCTTACTGCCAAGTTTGCCTTCGGATATCAATTTTTAGAAAGCAGATCGCCGGCCGGAATTCTTTTCCTCCAGGCCGGTGCGGTCAACGCCTGGATCTAATTTTCTCACATTTTTATGGGGAATGTAAACCCTAAAAACAGTTTTCATGTGACACATATCCTCTGGTTACAGTTGAGGTCTTGTGATTAATATCTAGCCGTTTGAAATTAATCTCATAAATCCGATGCACCAGTTTTTGTCACGCCGACTCTCTCTCTCTCTCTCTCTTATCTGTTGTTGTCCTTTTTTTTTTGTCGCTACTGTCGCCGCCGCCTCTCTCTTTCTCGCCATCGCCTCGGCCCTCTGGACCCACCTCCACTAGGGAAAGTAGATTAACACCACACGTGGATCAACACCACCACCATTACACTAGTTTTGATCTCGTGCATTGGAGAGCAACAACTATCAAGATCTTGTATTTGTATGCCTAATAGCAATTACAAAATTGATAGCGACAAATACATAATTAATTTTTTTTTACCTTTTTATATGAGTTTTCTTCTAATTTTAGATGTGAAAAATGAACTTGAGTAATATGGAAATAGTGTGTCCAAATTAATAGCAATATTAGTGACTATAGTAATAATAATAAGTCGTATGTTAAGGTTTGTGTTATTTAAGGTTACTAAGAAAAGAGTAAATATACAACAGAAATGGTTGAAAATGAGA
Organism: Escallonia herrerae; assembly: GCA_033070095.1. Classification (NCBI taxonomy): domain Eukaryota; kingdom Viridiplantae; phylum Streptophyta; class Magnoliopsida; order Escalloniales; family Escalloniaceae; genus Escallonia; species Escallonia herrerae. The sequence continues at coordinate 100,070 of JAVXUP010002227.1, read as the reverse complement.
AGGGATAATAAATTACATATACAAACTTGTAATGAATTAAAAGGAGGGAGATTAACCCCGTGCGTTACATACGGGACTAGTGACAGTTAATTAAAAGCTCGTACTAATACGTCGAATACTAATAACAAATAATGTTATTTTCACCTTTTTTTTTTTACATTTTTAGTAACAATGTTAAGAAATCATATATTGATGTTTTTACTAATAAAACTCACCGAGAACAGTATAAAAAGTTATATGAAATAAGAAAATAAATATAATATGAGAAATAATTATACGTATATACATACATTTACATAAAAAAATATTTTATATGACTTATAATGTAAAAGAAAAGAGATTAATTTTGTTATATTATGAAAACATGTTAAAGTTATGTAAAATATTAGAAAGTTTTAATATTTGAATAAGATATTGATTAGAATAAGATATAAATTTAAAATTTATGGAGAGAGAGATTTGTGTTTTAAGTGGGGCATGCTGACGTGGAAGAGAGGGAAAAACAAATTTTATATGATTGGTTAAATGTCAAATGGTATAAAGAGAGGCATGCCAAGTAAGAAAGAGAATCTTACATTCTCTCAGTTTTGGCTTTTATATACATATATATATATATATATATATGTATATATATATATATATATATATATATATATATATGTATATATGATTGATTGAATGTCAAATGGTACAAAGAGAGACATGCCTAGTACGAAAGAGAATCTTACATTCTCTCAATTTTGACTTTCATATATATATATATATATATATATATATATATATATGTGTGTGTGTGTGTGTGTGTGTGTGTGTGTCCATTGCTCGCGCGGGCAACTTCTGCTAAGTTGCCTCTGCGATCTGGTTGTCCATCTGACCCGATAGGCAGACTAGATTTTGTCGTCCGCTACATTATGTAACGGACAGTAAAGTACCGTCCGCTACATAATGTAGCGGACGATGAAAAAAAACTCAAAAAAATAGATCTGGACCGTCCACCTCTTAGGTGTGGACGGCCAGATCGTGCGGGTAACTTTGCGAAAGTTGCCCGTGCGAGCATTTGATCAGCTCCCATATATATATATATAGGTTCCACAGATTTTTGCATCTAGGATTTACATATACAACATATATTACTAACAAAAAGGAATTTCTTATATTTCTATTAAAAAGAAAGTAAAAAAATCATAATTGTGTTGCGCCATATATATGAAAAAGTATACAATAATGATGTATTTGGAGAATCAGATACCTTGGTCTAGTAATCAAGCATTCTGATTAGCTGATAATATTAGTATTAGTTGAAATTTTTGTGAAACATTTCATTAACTCCTAATTCATGTCGAGTAGACCTTTTTTGTTGTGAGAATTATTAATTCATAAGTTGTAAGGAGGGATTTATGTCACTACAAACAGGGACTAGAACAAGTGTTGGATTCAAATCTAGTGTTAGAGATTACAAATTGACTTAAACTTATTATAATTCTGATTATGAAACCAAATAGACTGAACCCATCTCGATCCACCTCTCTATTGTCGTTGCCTCCTCTTTCTCCGCTCTCGCAACCCCGTCTCTGCTTTTTCCTCCATCGACACAAAAATTTTAATCAACGCCAAAAGATAAATCCAGTGCAAAGCACTCGAAGCCGCATAAAAGGAGAACCCGATCATCGAAACAATAAGCAAAATGCGATGCACCGACAAAAGTCAAGATTGAAAATCTGATTCATCAGTCATGTTCGGCGGTGATGATTATCCAGATAATGTAGCATCAATCATTCTTCCACTGATCATCCATGTATAACACATACATGAATTGCACCAAAAAAGAGAGAGAGAGAGAGTTGGTTTTTATCTTGTTTAACGTTTGCAAGAGAGTTGGTAAATGGTGGTGGCAGTAGTCTTTGCAGTGCCTTGAAAGCCGATTGTTATATGCCTTCTTTCGTCTCTCCCTTCCTCTCTTCTTTACGGCTCTGTGTGTGTGTCATTGCCAGGTGGAGGGCGTGGAGGAGTCGTCGGCAAATGGAATTAGAGAGAGAAAAATTCTGGCTTAAAGAAATGATATTTGGTCGGCATTGTGTTCATGGGGAGAATATGTAGTGGAGGACATGGCTTAATCTGAGCAGTCATCTCCCACCTGATTAAATCGGACGATTGTAACTGGGGCTACATCATGCCTACTATAACCCTAGCTACAGCAGGCGATCCAAATCCATTTCAATGGTTTTAATCAGAAAAGGGTGAAGATTAATGGGTAAAGTTGGGTTATATCCTAGACACTTGTGTACGTTTGTAGGCTAAAAATTTCTCCACTAATAGAAATAATTCATCAGTTAATTTAGTTATTTGTTTGGTTAGGACATAAAAGGGAGACCAAGAGAAATAAACTCGGGGAGGAATATTTCTTTTTTTTTTCTTGGGGCTTTGGGCCTAAATCTTACCAATCATAATCTAACTACATATATAGTACAACAAAGACTACATAAAAAAAAACACATAATATTGGATTTCGAACAAAGGAGCTGCAGACGAGGACTTCTTTCTACAACGAGGGCGGCAAAGGATGGCAAAAGAAAAACTAACTTTAACGCCAAGATGGGGAAAGAAAAATAGGTTTTAACGCCAACATATTTTTGTTGATGGCCACTTGCATATGGGACTTGCATGCCCTTACTCTAACTAAGACATAGCTATAAATAAGAATAACAAATTTGTTCCGAAGGTAACATAACAACATAATAAGTGGTTAATGTGGTTTTCCTCTTCCCTTATATGTGGTTTCCCCTTCCCCCTAGCTACGAAGGTACCCCAAAGGTTGCGTCTGGTGGTAATCAATACTTTTCAGAGGGAGCTTGTTGGTTTAAATTATTAGTGGTTGTATTTGGTAAGGTTAGCCTATAGCATTTGGTGGTGTTTATTTTCAAGGACTGATTTATGTGAAGAATGACCAGCACTAGTTCTAGTGCTGGTCATTCTTCACCTTAAGCACTGTTGTTTGGTCGTCTCCTTTATTCTGGTGGTGTCTAATACACGGGGGAGGGGGAGGAGTAGGTCACGTCGACTATTTTTGATGGGGTTCATCGGCCATTTTTTATTGGGTTGCTACCCTTGTGACTGCCTAGAAAACTAGGAGAGCTTTTAAGGTTTTCTTATAGGTGATTGAAGTCTATTGCAATTAGAAGTAAAAGGTAGAATGGCTTGCAGACAATCTTCCTAACCATAGAGGGGTATTAGAAACACTTATACTTAGAGGTTCCAGGGGCAGTAATGGGACGCACGTGTTACAAGTGTGCATGTTAAGGTCAATTGGAAGAATAAATCTTGTAAGGCCTATTTAGCATGGAACCTGGTGTTTCCTTGTTATGTTCAGTACTTTTATTTATTGTTAGGTCATGTATGACTATATTTATTTGTTGTAAGTAGATGCAACATGGTCTACTGTACTAAATCCTAGAAGTGTTGTGGTAGTTAGGATAAAAGGAAGTGAACAAAAAAAAAAGAAGATAAAATCAAGGTTGTCCTTGATGTAATTTTATGTTAGTAACATAGATGAAACAAGCCACGATGGCTTGTAAATTCTTTTGTAGACAAAAAATAAAACAAGTGATAGAGCACACAACAAGCCAAAAATAAAGTCAACATCATACTCCAAAAGATAATGCCAAAATATTAAAACCAATACAAAGTCAACATCCGACACCATAACGTAATAACACACAAAAGGATGGTTGTTTATCCCAAACCATGTGCCTCAAGAATCCCCCCGCTCCACGGGCCACCACGCAAGTCACCACCACCCTACTAAGTCTGGCGTCAACATAAACGCTAGCTGCTGCACCAACGTCAACTGCAGCCAACCCCACTGGAGGACACCAACAACCACCAGACCAACTGCCGACCACCCTCGCCACCGATCTCCACCACAAATACCTCAAACTACCTTATTGCCATGCACCCCTAAGAGCCACCAAACCTACCAGGAACTTAGACTGAGGATGGGGGAGGGATGCATTACTAGGGAAGGGAGGGGAACCGAAGGAAAAAGGACCTTAGCAGTAAAAAGACATCCCTCGGCCACCCTATTTACCACCTACCACCTACCACTGCGAACCACCACAATACAACACATCGTGTACCCAAGCATCACGAACCACCACAGACCAAACCACTATCATAAGAGGGGATGCCAACTAAATCCCTAAACCCAACCCCATATTGGAGACGAGGACCCCAAATCTCAACCACCACCGCCGATCTACAATGTTTAAGCCTTTCCCAAAAATAGAGAAATGAAGGATGAGCAGAGCCTAACCTCAGTCTCAATGACCAACCATAACCTCTCAAGGGCTCGAAGGGCACCAAAAGCCTTGATTAAATCGTGAATTAGAGCACCATACACTTGCACACCACAGAACCACCACCCAACAGAAACCAGCAGCAAATCCTGAATGTTGGTGAAGTTGTTTGTGTAGAGTGATAAGAGAAAAATTAGAGAAACTCTAAAGGTTGAGAAATATTTCTTAGATGTTTGTAATAGTCCAAATGCTCAACTGTTTCATCAGGCTTGACTTTCTGAGGAACCAATCACCTTCGTATTATTACCTAGATGATCATGTAAGCAAAATCGCACCTATAAAGGGGAGTTATTTTTATGCAAAGAGATCTAAAGGAATTTGCGATTTGTGATTTTCTAGGCCAATTCAATGGTAGGCCTTCTTATTTTTTGGACTTTTGAAATTCCCAAACAAATGTAGCTTAATTGGCTAGACCCAATAAAAAGTGACCTGCATGCAGGTTTTTGGTCCCCGCTACACAAAACGTAAGAAAAATTAAATCATATGACGGTCATAAGACAAACCACATCCTCGAGGTGGCATTGATCTTTAGTCTCCTTGCTAAACTTTAAACTTAGTTCATCAAGTCATATCCCAAAGTATCGAGAGGAAACTTTGGGGTGGCATACGAGGTTTTTTAAAGTAAGGCTTTTGGGGATTCAGGGAGGCAAGTTGTCAGGTGAATGGAACCATGAACTTCATAATGGTCGGACTTTATATGAATTGAAGGCAAGTTGTTAGGTGGCTGGAAATAGGAACTTCTTAGCGGTTTGACTTCATGTGAATTGTGCTAAGTCAAAGGACAAAACTTCTAGCCTTCAACAGAGTAGTATCCATTCTCGTGCTAACGCGTTGTGCTCTGTTAGAGGTCAAAGGAAGGAACTTTCCCCCTTGATCATCCATTGTAAGGGCCATTACTTGTCTCAGGTTTTTTTTTAATGGGGCATACAAAGTCTGCTCTAACTTACTCCTCCCCCTTCTTAACATCAACTGACTATGATAAAGTGGAGGTATCGAGACCTCGCTTTTCACCACAAAAGGGCATGTGCCTCCTCATAGATCCTTCATCATGCACAGTGTAGACACCCCATTTTGCAGTTATTATTATTAATTAAATATTAGGCTTCATTAATAATTAGAGTTTATTATTGAGCTTAGACTTAATAATATGACTTAAATAATTAATTTGGTTAAATCCAATTGTGTCAGTCCAGTGGTCAAAGTCATAAGTCCACTAGTCAAGTCCAATGGTCTTATCCAGTTTAGCAGTCCAGTCCAGTCCAATGGTTCGGTCAGTAATTGGGCTCAGTCCAGTCCAAGTGTCTAGATTTTTTTTAATTTTGTCTAGATAATTTAGGAAATTATTCTGTAAATTATCCTTGATGCAAGGGATTAAATCAACGATTTATATGGTTTAGGAAGATAAAACCCGAATATGGTATATCACATCTACAAAATCAGAGATAATTACCAATTTTAGGGTGAGATAATGTCTCAAAATTCAAAAAATATCATTATAAAATTATGGAATAAACCGGCTGATTTTCAGCAAACCGACGGGTTAGTTGACTCTTGTCAATTTGCATTTTTATCAAATATTTTGAATTATCTTCAGATCGCAGATTGGCATAGCCAAGCTTATCAATTTTGGTGCCCCAGAGCTTCATAATAGGCCCCTTGGCCTTTATCTTCAAGGTCTTAGTTTTAATTAAACCTATTCTCTTTAGAGCTTTTATACCATTTCTCTGTGAAGTGGTATATTATTTCTCTTGAATTTAGCCCTTCATATTCAACATAAAAAGTAATGAAGTAAAAATCGAAAGGCTATGGCGGGTGCCTAAAATCTTTCCGTTGCGTAACTTAGTCCCCGGACATATTTCCCTGTTTTCGATAGATTAGTTGTCCTTTGAACATTTTAGAGTCATTTCTTGATTTTTTTTCTTATTTTTTATTTTAAATTAAATAAGATGGTGACTCTCAAAATCCTCATTTTCAAGGATTTTTCCTAGGCGGTTCGCTACACATAATATAAGTATCATGCTTTAACACAAAAAGAGGCATCAAGATAGAACAATAGCCAATGATGTCAAAATCACCACAAGCCATATTTAAACCATTTTCCTTTCTTCTTACTGAGTGTCCACAACCTCAAAGGATGAGTCTCTATATCCTGCCCTTATATTCTCAGCTTGGACTTAGTTTTCACCCTTTTAACTCATTTTATGAGGCCCGTGCATCCTTGCGTGTCATGAGTTCAACCAATCGCAGGCTCTCATGTGACAACTTTCCACGTCATTAGATTATCAAAAGTTGTCACAACAAAATTACACTACTAAAAATGCAGATTTGCCCGACTCCCTGATTTTGGCGATTCAATGATCCAAATTTAGGACATATCATTGCTAGCCAATTCAGGCAATGCACCTTTGACCACTATTGGGTCCCTTTCGTGACACGTCAACAAATATTCGCCGTCAAAGTTCAAGGCTATTAATATGGTTAACCCGAAGCACACACTCCAATCACGTGCCACACCACATTCACAAAAAATATTCTGAGTATCGTATCGGTGCCCGAGGCCTCCTCTTGGGAGTCGACCGAGGCCTCCTCTTGAGGGTCAACCTGAGGCCTTCCTCTTGCTCGTTGGTCCGAGCCCTTCTCTTATAAAAATTGCCTAAAACCTTTATTTAAGGGGGCTTCTTGCCTCACCCCTTTATCTACCCTCTCCTTGGGGGTTCCTTGCCTCCTCCATGGTCTCTCCTTTCTTTAGGAGCTTCTTCCGTTACCTCGCCCTAGCACCACGATGCCCAACGGGCCCTAAAGCTATCTTCATATTACGTGGCCCTAGCACAACCCCAATTTCCCGTGACGCTTGCCCACGCCCAAGCACTGTCTCGACATTATGTGCCCTTGTTGCCTCTCCTGAACGCCATGACACCAGACTGCACTCAAGTGCCTCGATGTCAAATCGTGCCCGTTGATGCCTCCTTCTATATGTGCCCCCGGCCCGCACAACTTACCTCGACCATGCCTATGCACAATCGCCATGTCATTTCCCCATGCATAACATTTAGTGACTGTGCCCCCGGTACCGCACACACCCCACCATGCCCATGCGTCGCACACTTGTACAATCGCGTCCATTGGCACTCTGCCACACTGCCATGCCCCTGGTGTCGATCCATCCCCTCACTGCACCATGAGCACCTTGCCTTGTTTGTGGAACATACTTCGACCCGCTCTCCAGAATGTGCAACAACCCTCAAGGTAGACGACTCCTCCGGGACATTACTCGAGAGCTCCGAGTGCTTCAGCATAAGGACTACTTTCTTGCCAGATAGGTGATTCCTCCTCCGGACATAACCTCGACGTACTCCTAGTGATTTGGTCACAAGGACTCTTCACGGGATAGGCGACTCTTCCAGGACACTATCTCCTCTAGGGAGCTCCAAGTGCTCCAGCATAAAGACTTCTCTCATGCAGGTAGGAAGGGGCGGAGCTACGCTTGTATAGGGGGGAGGGGCTGGGCTAATGTACCCCTTCTAATTTTGAAAAAAAAATAAAAATATATATAGTTTATTTTATCGTGCGACTCTTTCTCTCTTCTCCTCTCAGTTTCGCGACCTCTCACAGCCACAGGCGCCTCAAAGTCATCGGCCACTCCGCCTTCCGATCTCTGGCAAATCGTAGACAACGGCCACGACATGAGCCCATGATCACAAATGATCTTCTACAGATAACAAATCTAGCCTAGATCTACGAGCCGGCGGCGATGAAATGACGACCTCAACACAAGACCACCAACAGACAGTGGCCAAGAACCCACCGACGGACGACGGCCAAAATTGTGTCTTCACTCCACTGTCTTCTTCACTCAACCGGAGGCCAAGAACCCACATCCGGTGACAATGACATTGTTCTGAGAATTTGAGGTATACATTCTGAATAATTTTTCCCATTTGAGCATTGATTATTTGATTAATAATTTTAGGTTGTTAATTGTGTATTGAGTATTTGAGAATTAAGATTGTTGATGGAGAATGAGACCCGATTAGATTGAGATATCGGATATGTGATTTAGTTGAATGATAGGTTAAAAATTGTATCGAGAATGATCATCCTCTGTTTTTTTGCTTGTTAATTAGGTTAACGCGATAATGAAACATGACTGAAAAAGTAAAAGAATAAACAAAAGAAACTTGTTTTCATTCTCTCCTTTATGTCCACTTCACACATTTCCCTTTCTTCACCTAAAATTGCTAAAACCCTTAGGCAGCAGAGGCATTTTACTTTTAAATACAGAACCCATGCGATAATCGAAAAGTGCACTATATTTTTATGTGCTACTTTACTTATAAAAAAATTTACTGATTTCGAAATTTTTTAGCCCCTTTTGGGTGAAATCCTGGTTCCGCCACTGCCGGTAGGTGACTCCTTCAGGACATTACCTTGGCCAGTCACAGTCCACTACCTTGGCGCTCTCTGAGTGCTCTAGCATAAAGATTCACTAGCAGGATAGGTGATTACTCTGAGACACTATGTAATGACTAAGTCCACAGCCCCATAAGGCAATGCCTCTCTCAAAAAGGGTAATTAAGTAGGTACTTATAAAATTAATGGCAAGGTTATGGACAATTCCATACTATCCCACATGGTGTGGGAACAATCTCTCTCCTTATGCCTTAGCATCATGGCTAAAGCTAGATCACATAGCCCAGAAATTTTCTCTAGCCAATGTGGAATATACATAGCTTGCCTTTATTGTTGCAACCATTCTCTTGATGTGGCATAGACTCGGAATTGACTTCCTTTACCCCAACCATCAGTAATCGGTTGGATAGGCCAGCATGAACTTTCAAGAGTCGGCTTTGATATTATCTGTAACAACCTGGTCCACAAACCCACTACTGGACAGTGCCCTTCTTAAAAGGGCTAGCCAAGTATGTACTTTTAAGATTATACGTAAGGTCTTATAAAGACAATCTCGTACTAACCTACATTCGATCTGGGATATCAGACATTATCTCCTGCAGGGTGTTCACATGGCTTGTCTACGTGCTTCGACACTGTGGGCTCTTCATCGGCACCCCCTGGGACTATGACCCTCAGGTCACTCCGAGATGAGAGTAGGTCTTCGGAGGGCATTGTGCCTAATTTACCTGGCAGTTGGGCATCCGACCTTCCCACCGCTGTCAGGTTCTGTATATCCCTTGACGCCTTTATGGAGCTCGTGTAAGGGCTCTGAACTGGTGTCTAGAATAAGAGGTTCCCTGAACACACCGATGTTGTGTGAGCCTGTCTTTCAAGACAAAAAAAGCGAAGTTGTGTTGGGCAGGTCGGATGAATATGCAATTTGATAGTCCTTAGAGCACTCGCATTTGTGGCCCACTCTTGAGATGTCATTCCTAAGGAGCACCACCTGTCACTTAATGACATACCTTTCGAACTCTTATAAATACTGGACTTTGAGAATTCATTTGGAATATTGGAACTCAATTGCATATTTCACTTTCTCACTTTAAAACTTCAGAGTTAGAAAATTCTAGAAAGAGAAACATATCGGACTTGACCGTGACTTCTAACTTCAATTCAGGACAATAAATCTGGACGTAAGAATTGGACTAGTGACTGTTGTTGTGTATTCAATCCACGCCCTCGCCATCATAGCACTGCCACTCTTAAAGCTATGTGTGGAAAGCCTTGATCTTTACCCTTATTCCTTCTTTTTTCAGTCCCACACCGGCACATTTGACTTCTGACTCGAACTGCATTCCTCGTAGCCCATCTACTTATACTGCAAACCTATTTCCTTGGTATAACTTGCCCCATTTTCCGTCCTTTTTAGGGACCATTAATAGTCTCAAGTTCTCTCTGGTTGTGGCATACAAAGGCTGCTCTGACTTGCTCCTCCCTCTTATTCGCATTAACTGACTGTGCTGCGTTTGGTGCCTACGATTAGATCGTAAAATTTCTTAGTGCCCTCGTAAGCGATTTCTAAACATGAAGGTACTAGCTGCAGGAGCATTTAAATTATTTGGTCATTTTGGTGTAACCAATCCTTTGGTTATGTACCAAGTCCTTCATATCATGACTCATTTGCAAACTCACCTTGGTTATACTTTTGAGCAATCATCAGAGTTTGAAACACAACATTCTTTTCAAAGACCAAAGGCAGGTAAACTACAAAAGAAGTCATTGGCCCTCAACTGAATGGCGATAAGGTTCTTGGGATTTGGCTACTTCAAATATGATGCATTCACAAGATGCAGACATTCCCTCTAAGCGGCTACATCCGGTGCGGTTAACGCTACTGTTGAGACATGCCATATGCCATTTTGAATAGGAAGAGCTATTAGACAAACGGCCCTATGGCCGGCGTTTCCGACATGCTTGTGTAATCATGTAGACAATCCTTGATGGTCCCCGTGCGCCCCACTTGTCGGGAGATTCTAACTTGTTTTGGAAGTTGTGCTCACGACACTTGAAAAATTATCCCTCGTGTATTGGACTTACGATTAATATTGGACTTACGATTTGTTTATTTTGCATTTAATATGTATTTTATGCACGAGCTAATGTACGGTGAAAGCACTCCATCAACTAATTCGGTGATGAATTGCCTCAATATTTGAAGTGCGGAATTCAGATCGATGATACTATCTATTATACTCAGCACCAGAATTTTGTAAATGAAATTCTTTTTTTTTTTGTTTAAAGAGTTACTCAGATTGCAAACAAGGACAGTGTCGGGCAAACTATTGGGGATCTTGGGTGTTTGCTAGTGTTATCTTCACGTCAATTCTGTGTGTTATTAAGAGTGCCAGAGCGCATAGCAAAAATTTGTTCACTTAGGTCGTGACACCTAGCACGTTTTTCCATAATACAGAAAATGAAATCTATTTTTTTTAATTTGAGGTTGTTTCTTTTTCCATAAGTGCGGAATAGAGTAGTTTTCGAACACTGCGTTTACATAAGCATATTCGCATGAGATTTTGATCTCTTGGCGAAGTTCTGAAAAACGTTTGGGCTTCCAAGAAGCTACCAAGGCTCACTAATCCTCCCGAAACGTACAATGAGCAATTTAGGGAAGTAAACAATAGATCGAGAGAGTTTTCATGCTGATGACAGGATCATCAATGACTCACGAATGCATCGAAGGAGCAGGATTAGGCAAAGCCAATGGCTTGTTGGTTGGAACAGCGACGGAAGAACAAGATAACGGGGACAAGTAGGATGTCCCGAGCGCTGGTCCCCTCAGCCTAAGCCAAAACCTTTGGAAGCAACAAAACAATAATTTGGGTGGTGGTGTTGATAGTCATTTGGGGTGTTTCCTTTCATGAAAGGAGGAAGATACAAAGGATAAAGAAGAAGCAAAGCATGTAGAAACAAAACGGTGATGGCATCGGTTGCGGCATTTCTCCTTGCAAAGGTTGTCCATGTCCCCCGGACTGTCTTGATTGTATCTTGTGACCAAATAGTTGTTGGAGAAATCTTAGCTACATCGGGGCTGCAACTTTGCTTTGAAATATCGTCGTAAAGAGCTTTTTTCTGATTAGCACAGACATCGCTAAACGTTTTGTCGAAAGTGCTACCAATCGTTATTTGTTCCACTAAAAGAGAGTGGAGTTGGCATTTTGCTTGATGGTTGTCTGAATGCATTATTTTGCTATGGGCAAATACCCTACTAACATGTATTATAAAGTGAACCAAAGTTTCAGAAAAGTAAGATAACCAACACACATATAAATACAGACACACCAACCAAGAAGCACGTAAATTAAAATTAGGAGCCTTACCACAATCACATGTTCTAGGATATATGGTCGAAAAACAGCCACTTGAGCCCGAAATTGCAAAAATTCTTGCAAGGAGGGGACATCCGAATCCATACGTATCGGAATGCGGCTCCTCCTAGCAAAATAAGCTAACCGTTAGAACTTATAAAGAAAAACACCTATCAGCTCGGCTAGTAGAATCATCCTTTAACTTGTGATACAAATGAGAAAGAGCCGGCGTTTCTCGCCGGATCAGCAGCCCCTACTAACTGAGATATCGACGAATCATCTTCAGTGAAGAGTTTTACATGGCGTGTTCTAAAGCCCAAGAAATAATAAAACTAAGAAGCCAAATAGCGATACTGTACGGAACATGCCAAAGACCCCGGTCTTAGTGCATAATAATTGAGGCAGAATAATATCACCAGCAACCACAAAACAATAATTGAGCATTCTAAGCTTGTTTGCTTCTTTTAAGAAACTTGTTTGTCGCATGAGGGAGGGATTCATTCATAGTTCAGTTCTGTACATGCAGCCAAAGTTACAAGCTTGCATAGCGCTAACCAAATTATTGTACTAAGGATGTCTGCCAAACACCAAAACAAGATTTGGCATTTCGTCTTGATTTTCTCACAAGCAAGCTTATCTTCTAGATACATGAAATTTGAGAAAGAAAATGAGAAAAAGCAAGTAGACTTTCTTATGTCAGTCTTCCTCCCTCCTTTTTTCAAATTGCCTTATATTTACACCATTAAGAGTTCATGGTTTTGAAAAATAAAGAACTCGGAAATAAAGCCAAAACTCACATAGTGGGTAGAGAAATATGAGACGTTCACTAACATTGTCGTGGAAAAATACATAGATGGAGTTCAATTAAGTTAATAAGGTGACTTTATACTTCAATTTGTATCGTCTTATACAGTTTTTTTATAACGTGATGACTTGGTATACAGACGATTACGATAATCTCATAAAGTCGTCGTCCAATAAAAGAAGTTGACAAAGTCACTACAGAGGGTTGTATCATGCGCGTTGAGGACTGTTCACTTCTTTGGCAACGTCATTTCCTTCCTTGATTACTTATTAATCCTACTTCAACAAAATGAATGAATGGGAGCATAATTGAAGCATGCCCTGGCCCGTAGATGTAAGGAAGAAGTGGAAACACTAACAAGGCCACAAAGTTGCACTCCCAGAACTCATTGAAGTACCTGATTATTTGTTCTTCCACTGTTGCAAAGCGTTGCGTTGATATGCTCAAAAGACGGAATCATATGCTCTGCCAGAGATGGAAACAAAATCGCACGAGTCGCTCCACAAAGTGGCACAACAATTTGCGCAGGAGCACAAAAAAGAGCAAAATAAGACCATGTAAGGGCCCTTTAAAGGCCCTATCCACCGCATAAGTTCTTGTCAAAGTGCATGTAGGAAAGCCAAAAAATTCCTACTCCAACTTTGGCATGCACCTAAGTGACATGATGCTCCTAAAGTCTTCCCCCAACTGATCCCAAAGTACAACCACCCAAAATTAACTCATTGCTGTTCAGATTCCTGAAACTTTTGAAATCGTGAACGAACCACACGAGGAAGTGAATGCTATCTCAGGAAGGAGGGAGGGGGGAGAGAGAGAGGGGGGGGGGAGAGAGAGAGAGAGAGAGAGAGTAAACAAGGTAAGTAGCCATACTAGTATTCTTGCTGCACAAAAAGTACAAAGATCAGGTTCCGTAGAACTTCTTGGGGTTTAAAAAACAAGTTCACATATACTCTAACCATTATATAGCTTGATCTCAAGCCATGCATTTCTGCAAAAGCTATTCATTCCTTCCCCCACCTTCAATCCATTCTGTTTATGGATATATCATGTTCTCTCAAAAAGAGGTGATATGAAAACATGGGGAAAAAAGAAAAAGAGAAAAGAATATTAGAAATTCTCGCAGGATCTCAGTGCCCCGATTGATCTTTTGCAGTGAAGAACTGCCTCATAAATTGAGCTCTCAGTATCACAACAAACATCTCTATAATAAGATGCTGGACTTTGTAGGGAAGGCACTTGTGGCAAATCGCTCCAACTCTTGACCTTCCTTAGACTCCCATTATCAACTTGATTGCTTGATTTCTTGACAGCAGACAAATCAGCCCCACAACAACTTGTACTCGGTCGTGGTGATGGTTGCAGTGAACTGCTCCAGCTTTGAACTTCCGCAACTTTCCTATCAATATCGTCAACTCTAATACTTTTCCTTGAGCAGCCAACACTCCGGTATAAAGGCCTTAAAATTTCAAAACACTTCCGTAATAACTTGTTCGATGACCTTTTCCATTTCCAGAGGATTTGATAATAAGTACTCCGATCCGTGGGAGACATATTTCGGGAAGAAAGTGAAGAAATTGGTAAGGAAGGAATAGAAGTTGATCGGGTGACATACGTGGGCAGTATATGTCCATCTGAGAAAATTTCATCAGCATGAACAAAAGTAGAAGATTCAGAAACTAAAATATCGAAGTTGAAGCTATCAGCTTCTTCCATACTGGATGGCCCGAGGAATTCATCGAGGCTATAAACGGAAGGTCTTGTGTTTGTTAACCAACTGTACGAAAAGCTCTCAGTGGCAAGAGGAGAGGTTTCCATGGCGTGGTTAGCAAGTGTGGCTGGGAGTAGATATTGAAAAATGGAAACGATTATATACTAGTCATGGGATGGAACTCTTGGTCACATGATCAGCAATATCTTAGAAGGACCACCAATCCCATTGGATACCCATGACTGCATAGAGTTTCTATCCAATCAAGCTCAAGTTGTGCCACATAACATGTAAAACAGGCAACTTGGTCGATGTATATTTTCTGAATTTGTTTTTACCATAGTTGTTATTATTATCATCATTTTCGGTATTATTATAGTAAACCCAGTTCAATAACCTGATGCATATTCTTAATCAAAGGCGCTGTTCTAGAAGCAATATACTTTTTGTCTCTTAGGAAAGGGGAGGGGTCCTGAATGAGATGTTCCATGATCAAAAAGTGTTTTCTATGCTTCATTAGTATATTACTGAAAGGCTAGTTTGATTAATTAGACATTCTTATGGTTGTTGGTTAGACATGGCCATGAAAGAAAATTGAAGTGCTAATAAAGTAAGTCATGGACCATGCTTCAAACAGTGACTTTCCATGCCTGTTGTACTATAGTAACATATGCAGGAATGGCCTGTTTTATGCTTCAAACAATTGCATCTTTCTAGAAAATGCTGCTGTGTCTTCCCATGCAGAATCGGTACACACGAAACAAAGAAGAAAGACAAATCAGATTTTGCGTGGCAATCAATCAAAATCTGTGAGGTCGGCTTGGCGGCATGTCCTACACTACTATAGCTATGCCAAGTTGCGGATATAGAAACCAATTATGGTTGATTATTTGAACAGAATGCGTGTTTCATCATAATCTTAGTGACTTGGTGAATTGTCATCCTGAGTTTCAGATCTGCATGCTAGAAAAATAGAATTCCAGCGGGCGCTGTACGTGCACACATACACACACTATTGTACATCACAAAGGGATGAATCTTAGGTTCAGTGAGTTGGTTCACTGGTAAAGAACCTGCCAAGATGCCAAGTGTAACGGTTAGGCTAGAGATGTAGTACCATGGCCAGCAAAGCCCGGACCCTTATTCAACATTATGCGAGATGCAGACGCTGATGGCCATGCTGCATTTGAAGGATTAGCCGGGTCCTCACGATCCGGGGTGAGGATAACTCTGTTCGAGGCGCGAAATACTTAAAATGTTAAAACAATGTATGTGACATAGGCACATAGCTGTGTGTTAGGTGGATACTTCTTCTGACCAGTGATGAACAATGCATAAACATTACTTGATTATCCAGGAAACCAATTTCAGGCTTTTCCATCCACAGAGAATGCTAGTGGTTGCTAATCTGAATCGTCAGAACTTTCCAAGATAAGAGGAGGTCTTGTTATTTTCACTCCATTTTCTTTGAGAAAATCATAAAAGGAACTAAGGGAAGAGAGCAAAAGTAGCAGACAGGGGTCCCTAGCTGGTCGGAGATAGAAACAGACACTGCAAAGTTTCAAGCACCAAAACCTGGAAGTGAAACTGACATAAATTTAAAAGGTCCCCTCCTTGAATTCCAGAAGAACATGAAGTCCTTTGTTGGTCATGTCCGGTATGTGTACATGGTGCAGGCTGTATGCGCATGTGCTAGTGTCACGTATTTGAACTCTGTGCAAACTATTGTGCCAAAATTCCGGGCCTACCCTACCAAGCCAATACGTCTCAAAAAGTATTAGCTGTTTGTTCTCTGCTTTCTTCTTCACCAATTGCAATGAGAAACTTTAACTTCCATTTCCAGTGAGAAAACTATAACCTCACGCGTATTCACGTGTGACTCTAACATACTCGCCGCATCTCCTTTGCCCATGTGCTTATTTGGAGTTGAATTTTGGAATGTCGGATTGGTATCTGGGCAAACATAAGAATGAAGAAAGTGATGGAATTGGATTTTAAACTCATTACGGAGAAGTCATCTTTGACTCAATTTTCAAATGGGTTCCAAACTATAATTTGGTTAGGAATAAATTAATTTATGTTAATCTGTTAGAGTAGATGATCATAGTATATTCACAAGTTTATAACAAATGAGAGGTGAATAAGAAAATTGAAGTTGAAATTTGTGCTTCAACTTGAAGGGAAAAGAGAATTTCACATTGAAAAAATAAAACCAATGTTGTCTCTTTATATTGAGCTAAAGGTTAGGCCCCTTGGGGATACCTAAGTTTTATAAGGAGGGAGGACCTAAGTTAACCCAAGGTCCACCACACGCAGGTGCCGTCCGCCTGTCCCGGTCCGTGGCTTGGGCTTGAACCCATCAGGCTTTATTCTTTTTAGGACAAAAATATTTTAAATAAATAATTTTTTATTTAAAAAAAAATTTCCTCGAAAAGTTACAACATTTCCGACCAGCTGTGAAGAGTTGCATCCTCCAGTGAATTTTCACTGCATAAAAACGAGTCAGTTACAGAAATCAACTGAATTCCGAAATTGTATTATGTAATATTTTGTCTGTTTTTCCTATGTCTAAAAGAAAGAGTTCTGCCTTTATTTTGGTTCGCCGGGTCTTCAAATTTGGAGTGCTCCTATTTCAGCCGTATTGCCGTTGTATCCTGGGAGACTATCGTCAAGAGACCGTTAACACCTTTGTGGGGACGAATAAAGTTTTAAAGACAGTGAATCAAATTCACGCTTCGGCCTTTCCATTTGCTGTGAGTTATTACACACAGTTCTATTTTCTTGGTTTCGTTACTGCTATCTTTGGAACGTTAATCTTTTCAAATTCGTATATTTTTGAAACTGATTTTCTGCACAAATATACACAGTATATTCCAACAGAAAGAGCTATTGCATGAAAGTGCAATGAATATTTAGTGAATTTTATTCTATTCCATCCAAGTGTCGGAAAGGTTCTAGGAAATCAGTACGAGCATTAGAACCATCCTTCATTGTATAAATTCTGATATTTTCTGTTCCTTGAAATAAATTCATGCAGAAAACATTGGGAAGGAAAGTTACACAGGCTCACAACTTTCCAAGCTCTTGAAAGACAAATTCTCCCAGAAAAGGCTACAAATTTGGAGGGAGCTATTGTCTCTCTCTCTCTGTGAGTGTGTGCGCGTCTGTTCGGCCTTTCTAGCCCCCAGTTGCAACAAAATCTTGAATACTGTTATCCTTTTTATTAGTTGTCCTTTTGTCAGTTTACTTATTTTGAAGAAGAATCAACACAAGCCGAACATTAATGCCCCTTTAGCCCAATTTGGGTAGAAGATTGTAATAATTACTAGAAGACAGCCACATCATAGGAAAATATCCTATAACGCTTACTGGAAACAGTTTTAGCAATGATAAAGGTCAAATTTCAAGCAATTCGAAGGCAAGGCCTGAAGGTTACAAGCGATCATCGCTTTAAACAGCTTATTGAATTTGACCCAATTCGAGCATTTGCTGCATATGCATGAACAACCTATATGTAGCTGTAGAACAAGAAGAACTTAAGCCTTGTGTGATGAAAGAGCTTACAGGAGTATTTACTGGCATAAAACTCCATCAGTTCTCAACTGATAATGAGGGAAGTTCCACAAAGGTTAATTTCTTCTACTACATGTGGCTAGCTAAAAGGATTCGATCCAGTAAATCTTTGAGTTCATGCTCTAGGGAATTAATGTTCCTTCGAGTTATAGATGGCAGTCATGGCACAATCCAGTTTCTCCACAGTGCCATTAAAAAGAGGCCTTCATTCCAAGGCGTACAATTTCATGACGAATGTAAGTTCTAATACGCCGCTACACCGTGTTTCATGCTTTCTCTCGTCTCTATGTAATTGATGACAATTTATGGTATTATTTAAGGGGAGCTGATCCATTGATAGCGCTAGCAAATGGAGTTAAGTTGCTAGCGCGATCTGACCGTCCATCCTGAAAGATGGACGGTCCAGATCGCGCCTTTTTCCAAAACTGATCCCCGTCCGCCATACTGTCTCGCGGACGGGAGTTTTACCTTTTTGCCCTCCTCCCATGTCCGCGAGACTGTCTCGCGGACGCCTTTCTGTTCCTGACATGTGTCAGGAAAAAGGCGTC
The DNA here is from genome assembly GCA_033070095.1 of Escallonia herrerae. Taxonomy (NCBI): domain Eukaryota; kingdom Viridiplantae; phylum Streptophyta; class Magnoliopsida; order Escalloniales; family Escalloniaceae; genus Escallonia; species Escallonia herrerae. The sequence goes on along the minus strand of JAVXUP010002227.1, from coordinate 81,321 downwards.
CGCCATACTGTATGGCGGACGATCTCTAGGCTGACACATGTCAGGGCCTGTCCCCTCGGTCGCCTATAAAGTCTCGGGCGTGAGCCCCGAGAACTGTCCCCTGGTATCCTAGAAGGCGTCAACTCTCTCCTGCTATAAATATTTAATCAGATCGGGGTATTTATATTATTGTAGCGGACGGCGTCCCCTCTCTCGAACATCTAACCTAAAGCCGCTACCCCATCTACGGCGACTCACATCTCCGGTCACCCACATCTCCCCGCCGACACCACCGTCCTCACCTCAACGACGATCTCGATGGCTTCTGGATCGGAGACCACCTACGCCTACGATTATATTGGCAACTTGCACCTGGTAGGCAAACACTTTTTCAAAGTCATGATGCCGGGATTTGAGCATGAACTTGTAGGCTATCCCTCTTTCTCTTTCTCTGTATTTTCGTGTGTTAAAAGTTTGATCTTTTGTTTTTCTTAACCAAAACTAACCTATTTTTTGTATTTTGTGTTTGGTAGGACATACCGGAAGCATTTACCAATCAATTTACAACAATTCATGATAGTGCAAGATTATATAGCCGCAAGGGGGCATGGCAGGTTGAAATCAAGCTGAAGCCCGGCCGATCCCAAAAAAAGGAATTCGCAGAGGGTTGGAACGTCTTCGTGCGCCAGCATGGCCTCGAACTCGGGGACTTTGTAGTGTTCGAACACCTTGGGTGGTGGGATTTTCAAGTTGTAATCTTTGAACGGAGCGCTTGTGAAAAGCTTTCGTACCCCATTTGTGAACCATAGTTTATTATAATAAAAATATTTATGTTCTTGTTTATTATGTTTTCAAATTTTTTCTTGGTTAATTGTGCCTTTTTTTGTTGCCTCGATATATTGATATATTGAGATCGTTGATTATGAATTGTACATTATTTTTTGGAAAAATTGAGATTGTTGATTCCGTCGCTAAAACAAGTCTTTGGGCGTCAGTTTATTAAAATAGCATTAACGTACTATGTCGCTAAAACAAGTCTTCGGGCCAATTTATTTCAATTTATTAAAACTGCATTACGGGCGCCAATTTATTCCAATTTATTACATTACGCCACATTGTATAGTTCTATATATATAGCGGATATAAGGGGCCCTCCGCTTAGGCCGGGTTCGGGAAGGTCGGGAACTAAGGCCCCGTTTGACAAAAAAATTTTCCCTCTTTTTTCAGTTTTAAAAACTGAAAAAAAATGTCTGGTCCGTGCCAACCATTTTCTGCGGTAAGTATATCCGCGATACTATATAGCGGACAGTTTGGACTAAGTGTAGAAAAAACTAAGTGTTGGAGAGGTGGAAGTAAGTGTAGAAGAAAAAACTAAGTGTAGAAGAAAAAACTAAGGCCCCGTTTGACAAATTTTTTTTCCCTTTTTTTTCAGTTTTAAAAACTGAAAAAAGTGTAGAAAAAACGAAGTTTTGGAGAGGTGGAACAAAGTGTAGAAGAAAAAACTAAGTAGTGGTATTCTAAGTAGCGGACGTAGAGAACACAACCAAAAACATTCTGCGGGGCCGTCCGCTATACTATGTAGCGGACGTAGAGAAGATGTGTCGTCCGCTACATAGTATAGCGGACGTAGAGAAAACTACCAAAAGTCTAGCGTCCGCGATACTATATAGCGGACAAGGAACAGACCCGCGATACTATATAGCGGACGGCAAATGTATATTGTCCAGCGGACAGCAAATATATATATTCAAACCCAAAAGAAAGTCCCCCTATAACTTCTACACTCTTCTTCTCCCCGTGTTCTTCCTACTCACAAATATTCCCAGCGGCGTTGGCAAGCAGATCTGCGCAATTTCTTCATAAGAGCAGCTTTAATCCCCCCCTAATAGATCACGTAAGTTCACAAAATCAATCCTTTACATGTTTCTAATCTATAGTTGTGATCAATATTGCGTTTTATGCGTGGTTTTGATTATGCATTGAGCATGTGCTAGCGGTGATGAGGATTTATATATGTATGTATTTGTTCATGTGCTAGCGTTTGTAAAATCCAATTCCATAGTTTCAGTTGCAAAAAATGGAATTTATCCCTGGACCAGAAGATCCATCCGTGTTATACGACCAAGCCAACCATATCAGTACGCTCATATGGGATGGTGGAGTAAGATACATTATTTATCAACTTTCTTATTATTACGAACGTTGTTTTACCGTTCATTTTGCTCAAATTGTATTTATTAATAATTCGTAGGAAAGAGAACTTCTCACCACCGTAGAAGTATCTCGCGAGTTCACGAGATGGACCTTGAACAATTCCCAGAAAAGCATACTGCGTGGAATTGGGTTTGGGATTTTCACGCATGGGCAGATCTTTCAACAGCTTGACCGGGCCTTGATAGGTGCCCTTGTTGAGAGGTGGAGAAGTGAAACGAATACGTTTCACTTCCCGATCGGAGAGATGACGATTACCCTAGAAGATGTAGGGTTCATCTTGGGGTTGCCGGTGACGGGGCGGCCGGTAATTGCTCCTCCGTCAGACGCAACGAATAAGAGAACAGCGCGAGACTTCTTCACTTCGATACCCCAGGATCAATTTAGCACTGGTGGTATAAAGTTGAAGTGGTTGGTAGATACCTACGGGGTTTTGCCGGAAAACTATACGGGCCGTGAGCTTGTGGTGTACACAAAGGCCTTCCTCTTGTGGGTGATGGGAGCAATTTTATTCCCAACGACGTCGAAGAACACGGTCAGCGTGAAATATTTACCGTTGTTGGGTAACCTGTCGGAGGTTGGGGATTATGCCTGGGGTGCAGCGGTTCTTTCGTATCTGTACCGAGCATTGCACAAGGCAACGAGGCCCAACTCCAAAGCCATATGTGCATGTCTCTCGCTATTGCAGGTATATCATATAAATCATGTCTTCGTTATTGTGTTTTATTTTTGTTGAATCGACGATATAAATATAATTTTTTGATGTTCTCAGGTGTGGTCTTACGAACACCTTGCTCCCGGTGCACCAACGCGTAGGGATGGAACCGACAAAGTCTGGCCTCGGTTGTGTGCTTGGGAGTACAGCCGGAGGGCTAGCCACTACAAGAGGAGAGTCGATCCCCATCACAACATTACGTACTATCGAGGGGAGTTCGACCGTCTATCTCCGGGCCAAATGCGTTGGGCACCGTACATACGTTTGGCGCGACGGGTGGGAGAGTCGTTCGTCTTCACGCTCTCCGGGTTGCAGCGCACACCCCTGATCCATTTCGAGCTCGCAGAGTGGCAGCTGCCCGACCGAGCAATGCGCCATTTTGAGTTGGAGCAGGGTTTGCCAGTCGATGCCCCGGATATGAGGGTTAACAGGAACCCACCGGATGTCGGAGTGTTTGGCACCGCCAATGCGTACGAATTGTGCGCGGCCGAAATAGAGCTTTGGACTTCTTGGCAGGACACACTGGCGGCCATCGTCTCGGAGCCAGACCCCGTTATCAGCATCGATCAGTACGATGAGTGGTACTACCGCATCACGCGGAGGAGAGTAGCCCCTGTAAACTTTGAACGTGGGGAGAGGTATGCGCCTAGGGGTCAGATCGATGAGCGTATGGCATACAATCTCGTAAGTTGCCCAACAAGTCTGACTTGAACCAAATTAGTTGAATATAAATGTCTGATTGAAGTTACTTAATTTTTTATCTCTTTGGATGTAGGTTAATGCCTCGCTTGCATTCTTCCAGAAGTTGAGTGAGCGGAGGGATCTGGTGAGCGCAATGGGCGAGGATCTTTGCCAACAGGCTGCGACATTGGCTTTAGGCTGCGGGAATTTTTTGCGCCAAGCATCGGGCCAGTCTTCGGGAGTAAGCCCGGGAATGGGTTATACGGGCGTCAGCCAGGGATACGGTGATCCCTCTGGACAGGCTTCAGGGGTGAGTCAGGGAGTTGTTGGTACCTCTGAAGCGGGGATGGGACAGGCTCAAGCGTCGTGGGGCGATTACAGCGGCCCCTCCTTCAATTTGTTCCCGGAACCCCTCTCTCAAGTCACGCAAGACTTTCCTTTCGGAAACTACGGTTTCTCCGAGGCACTGCCCATTGTCCCGTGGGCGGGACCAGTTGGCGGCCCCGAAGGGGAATATCAGCCGGCCGAAGAAGGAATTGGAGGCCAATATCCCCCGATCGACCCCCGAGGGCAATATCCGAAAGGGCATCCAGCCAGGCCCCTAAAGCCGCATAAATGCGATATAATCCGAGCCCGTTATTTTAGCGGGGCCCCCCAAGACGGAGCGTCGTATGACGTGGATCACCCCGAGGGCTTGGATTACAATGCCTCTTGGACAGAGATCGCCTCGCTGGCGCCGGGATCTTGGTTAGACAGCGGTGTCATCTCGCACTACGTGCAAATTCTGAGGCGAAGGTGTCGGGAGCATCCAGACATCGGTCTGCGCGTGTTTATCTTGGATGCTTTTTTCCATCAGCTCCTAGTACAAGAGTGGCACGACTGGGGCAATGCAAGGAAGGGGAGAGGCATGGCCCAGTGGAAACCGTCCCCTAACCTACAAGCATATCTTGCTAGGGATAGTCCAGTGAGCGCAAGTGTTGCCGACGTGTTTCTAATCCCCTTTTTAGGGAATGCGCACTGGTACTTGGTTTGCTACGAACCATTACAGAGCACGGTTTCAGTCGTCGACAGTCTCTACGACGATACCGACGTGATGCCTGTGATTGATATGTACCGAGGCATAGGCCAGTTGGATGCCATGGTAAGATCCTGTTTCCTTCTTGTTGTAACTTGCATATTATAAAACTGATTAATCTTATTTTGCTAGCTATGTTTAATGCTTATTATGGTTCTCGCAGAATCTTTTTGCTGCCCTGGTCAATGGTAGGCGTCGGGAGAAGGTATCGCGCAGGCCGGTCCTCATTTTCCGATTAAAGAGGAGTAGGCCCAAGCAACATAATTCCTCGGACTGCGGCGTCTTCCTCTGCATGTACATGGATTACATTTGCCGGTCTGAGAGCCTCAAGAAGACTGTCTGGAGCGAAGAATGCATACAAGACTTTAGGTATAGGATTGCTTGGCAAATTATAAATGGCCGGCCTAGAGCTATTAGGTTTATTGTAAATCCGTGTAAGGAACATAATTCCTGCGAGAGATGATGTTCCCCAATTCACATTGTAACGTTACAACACTTTTTTAACCCAAAAAATTTATTGAATGCGATTGATTTTATTGACCAATGTGATTTAACGGTGGGAAACCAAGTGTTGGATATCTGTCTATCTGCAGGGCAAGTGTTCAAAAAATAACAAAGTGATCGATAATATGTGTATCTGCGGGGCCGTCCGCTACATAGTATAGCGGACGCAGAGAAGTGAACCAAAACCAAAAAAAAAAAAACTAAGTGTTGGGGTCTGCGGGGCCGTCCGCTACATAGTATAGCGGACGCAGAGAAGCGATCCAAAACCAAAAAAAAAACTAAGTGTCGTAGGGGGGGCCGTCCGCTACATAGTATAGCGGACGCAGAGAAGCGATCCAAAACCAAAAAAAAACAAAACTAAGTGTTGTAGGGGGGCCGCAACATAGTATAGCGGACGCAGAGAAGTGAACCAAAACCAAAAAAAACTAAGTGTTGTAGGGGGGGTATTCTGCGGGGCCGTCCGCTACATAGTATAGCGGACGCAGAGAAGTGAACCAAAACCAAAAAAAAACTAAGTGTTGTAGGGGGGTATTCTGCGGGGCTGTCCGCTACATAGTATAGCGGACGCAGAGAAGTGAACCAAAACCAAAAAAAAACTAAGTGTTGTAGGGGGGGTATTCTGCGGGGCTGTCCGCTACATAGTATAGCGGACGCAGAGAAGTGAACCAAAACCAAAAAAACCAAGTGTTGTAGGGGGGGTATTCTGCGGGGATGTCCGCTACATAGTATAGCGGACGCAGAGAAGTGAACCAAAACCAAAAAAAAACTAAGTGTTGTAGGGGGGTATTCTGCGGGGCTGTCCGCTACATAGTATAGCGGACGCAGAGAAGTGAACCAAAACCAAAAAAAACTAAGTGTTGTAGGGGGGGTATTCTGCGGGGATGTCCGCTACATAGTATAGCGGACGCAGAGAAGTGAACCAAAACCAAAAAAAAACTAAGTGTTGTAGGGGGGGTATTCTGCGGGGCCGTCCGCTACATAGTATAGCGGACGCAGAGAAGTAAACAAAAACAAAAAAAACTAAGTGTTGTAGGGGGGGTATTCTGCGGGGCTGTCCGCTACATAGTATAGCGGACGCAGAGAAGTGAACCAAAACCAAAAAAAAACTAAGTGTTGTAGGGGGGGTATTCTGCGGGGCCGTCCGCTACATAGTATAGCGGACGCAGAGAAGTGAACAAAAACAAAAAAAACCTAAGTGTTGTAGGGGGGGTATTCTGCGGGGCTGTCCGCTACATAGTATAGCGGACGCAGAGAAGTGAACCAAAACCAAAAAAAAACTAAGTGTTGTAGGGGGGTATTCTGCGGGGCCGTCCGCTACATAGTATAGCGGACGCAGAGAAGTGAACCAAAACCAAAAAAAACTAAGTGTTGTAGGGGGGGTATTCTTTAATACCTTAGGTTTCTAATGTTGTGCTGCGCAGTGTAGCGGACAGTGTAAGAAATCACGTATAAAAAAATGATTGTAAAGGTTATTACAAACGAGTCATTACTAAAATATTATTACAAAATGTCCGACACTTTTGATGGCTCATAAAAGATTATTACAAAATATTCAGTACACTAAAGTTCCACTGCAGCTTGTTCGTCCTCATCCTCGGCATCATCTTCTTCCCCGTCTTGCAAAGGCACTGGACTTATCCCCAGTGCCTTGTAATGGTTCCGCTTGTCGTGGTCTGTCATTTTGTTGCACAATGCACACCTTCTTAGCTTTTTTGGTTGACTTGCCGTCTCAATAGAGCTTTTCATCCGCGTAGATCTCTTGCGGCCTTTCGTTTGCGATATAATTGGATCCGAAGGCCGGATATCATTGTCGGCTCCCTCCCCCGGCTCGTCATCTTCTGATCCCGTCGTAGGCTCGGTGTCAACCGCATTGCTGACTGAAGCTGCTTCCAATTGGTCGACGATGGGCTCTTGCTGCTGAGCTACCTCGAGGAGATGTTTATATCCGACCATTGTAGCAGCACCCTTTACGGACAAACGGGTGAACATCGTCACCAGATGATTATACCGCAACGTCTCTGATTCTTCAAAGTCAGTATACGGGTGCTCCGGAAAGGAAATGGTCCCGTGCAACCTGTTTGCACCTTTCGTCCAACGTGGCAGGACGTATTTATCGGGGATTGTCCTGATATTCTTCTGTGTGAAAAACCGCAGAATGTGTCTACACAGGATGCCATGGAACTCAAACTTCTTACAAACACATGTCACCGAGTCCGTCAATGTGTCGTGGGTCACCGTATAAATTCTGCGCAGCTTCTCAGGGACGAGGTCATTCACGAGCGAATAAACCTTGTACTCACGCGACGACTTTTCTGCCACCTTATATATACTGTATCGGCCCGATTTTTGCAGCTCTACTTGGTATAGCAGGAAGATCTCCTTCGTATAGACTTTGGCACCGTTCAGCTCCAGCGGGGTCTCAAGCAACCTTCTCCTTTGCTTGTACGTGGTTGCAAAGTCTGCAGCCCTTTCTTTCACGAACAACGACGCAACCGCTTTTTGTGCTGATGTGACGAAACTCTTCAAATTGGTAGCTGTACCCACATAATTATCGAACGTGGCATTCATAGATTCACTCCTGCCCGTCGTTTTCATGCCCGCAGAAAAATGACTTCTCGTGTAAACACCAATCCATTGCTCTTTGAGCCCGTACAAGTGCTGGAGCCACTCGTTGTCTTGCAATGAGTAATCCCGAACAAGCTTTTCCCACCTCTCCTCGAATTCCTCAATCGTTAATGACTTGAGGACGCATTTGTCAAAATCCTGTTTAAAGTCTGGATACCTTGCGTACATGTGATGCAGACGTTCAGGGTATTTGTTGCTTATGTGCCAAGTGCACAAGTTGTGTCGAGTATCTGGGAAGACGGTAGCAATAGCCTTCTTCATTGCCAAATCTTGATCGGTGATGATAACAGTCGGTGCTTTGAAGTTCATTGCTTCCAGCCACACCCTAAACAACCATTCAAAAGAACTCTCGCTCTCGTCCCTTAACAAGGCGAACCCGAACAGGATGGAGTGATAATGATGATTGACGCCCGTGAAAGGAGCGAACGGCATCGAGTACTTGTTGGTACGGTATGTGGTGTCGAAAGTCACGACATCCCCAAAATGCTTATAAGCTAGCCTCGAACGACCGTCGACCCAAAAAATTGTGCTAACTCGATGCTCGTCGTCAAGTTTATAGTCGAAGGTAAACTGCGGGTCCTCCATCTGCATCCGTTTCAATAGGCTCATTGTCGCTTGCGCATCATTGAGGTCATACGCGGCTCGTCTATGGGTTCGGACCGCGTTCCGAACGTCTGTCGTGTTAAAGTTTAAATTTTGAATTCCCCCAGCCTGTTCAGCAAGAACATTAATCATGTCGGTAGGTCCTAGCCGCGCATCGCTCATTGTGTGAATTAGGCTCCTCGCGACCTTACCCACCTTCTTGTGTTGATGCATCTGACTCACCTTAGAAGGGGTTACTAACGGGTGATTGTGTGCCAGTTCCAGGCTGGTAATAAGCCAATGATCTTGTTTGGCTTTATAGCTTACGAACATCTTGACCTGGCAATTCGTGCGCGCAAAGCAATCCCGTCTTCTCCGCGCATACCCTATTTCGTCATCATCACTGTCATCGTTGCCTACGCGTGTCTCATTTTGCACTGGGTTTCTGCCCCTATGACACTCGTATAAGCGAGAGCATATCCTTTTCGATACGCTGCTTGTTCTTGTAGTTTTTATTCTAATGCCAAAACCAACCCTCAATGAATAAGCTCGAAAACATTCTCCAGCTTCTTCCAACGTTTGAAAGGTTCGTCCTAGATACGGATCACTAGCATCTACGGGGGTGCTGGAGCTCGATACGAAATCAGACATTGTGAAAAAGACCTATGTAGAAATAGAATACGCTTATTATCTCAAAATTATCTTGACGATTAGACCGATTTAGGATACCATATACATAATCTCAAAAGTGTCTCCTATTTTGCTAATTATATATTTACTGAACATAACAAATTAAAATTACTAAGATAAACGGTAGCAAGATCACAAACTTTACCTTGCTTGAGTGATGCTTGAACCAAAAGTGTGTTACTCCAAGAAAAGCTTGAAGGGTGCTGAAAATGGAAGCAAGTGAATCTGAAAGCCCCGCATAAATTTTGCTGAAAGAGCCGAGTAGGGATAGATTCTAGGATACCAGGGGACAGTTCTCGGGGCTCACGCCCGAGACTTTATAGGCGACCGAGGGGACAGGCCCTGACATGTGTCAGCCTAGAGATCGTCCGCCATACAGTATGGCGGACGCCTTTTTCCTGACACATGTCAGGAACAGAAAGGCGTCCGCGAGACAGTCTCGCGGACATGGGAGGAGGGCAAAAAGGTAAAACTCCCGTCCGCGAGACAGTATGGCGGACGGGGATCAGTTTTGGAAAAAGGCGCGATCTGGACCGTCCATCTTTCAGGATGGACGGTCAGATCGCGCTAGCAACTTAACTCCATTTGCTAGCGCTATCAATGGATCAGCTCCCTTCTTTAATACCTTAGGTTTCTAATGTTGTGCTGCGCAGTGTAGCGGACAGTGTAAGAAATCACGTATAAAAAAATGATTGTAAAGGTTATTACAAACGAGTCATTACTAAAATATTATTACAAAATGTCCGACACTTTTGATGGCTCATAAAAGATTATTACAAAATATTCAGTACACTAAAGTTCCACTGCAGCTTGTTCGTCCTCATCCTCGGCATCATCTTCTTCCCCGTCTTGCAAAGGCACTGGACTTATCCCCAGTGCCTTGTAATGGTTCCGCTTGTCGTGGTCTGTCATTTTGTTGCACAATGCACACCTTCTTAGCTTTTTTGGTTGACTTGCCGTCTCAATAGAGCTTTTCATCCGCGTAGATCTCTTGCGGCCTTTCGTTTGCGATATAATTGGATCCGAAGGCCGGATATCATTGTCGGCTCCCTCCCCCGGCTCGTCATCTTCTGATCCCGTCGTAGGCTCGGTGTCAACCGCATTGCTGACTGAAGCTGCTTCCAATTGGTCGACGATGGGCTCTTGCTGCTGAGCTACCTCGAGGAGATGTTTATATCCGACCATTGTAGCAGCACCCTTTACGGACAAACGGGTGAACATCGTCACCATATGATTATACCGCAACGTCTCTGATTCTTCAAAGTCAGTATACGGGTGCTCCGGAAAGGAAATGGTCCCGTGCAACCTGTTTGCACCTTTCGTCCAACGTGGCAGAACGTATTTATCGGGGATTGTCCTGATATTCTTCTGTGTGAAAAACCGCAGAATGTGTCTACACAGGATGCCATGGAACTCAAACTTCTTACAAACACATGTCACCGAGTCCGTCAATGTGTCGTGGGTCACCGTATAAATTCTGCGCAGCTTCTCAGGGACGAGGTCATTCACGAGCGAATAAACCTTGTACTCACGCGACGACTTTTCTGCCACCTTATATATACTGTATCGGCCCGATTTTTGCAGCTCTACTTGGTATAGCAGGAAGATCTCCTTCGTATAGACTTTGGCACCGTTCAGCTCCAGCGGGGTCTCAAGCAACCTTCTCCTTTGCTTGTACGTGGTTGCAAAGTCTGCAGCCCTTTCTTTCACGAACAACGACGCAACCGCTTTTTGTGCTGATGTGACGAAACTCTTCAAATTGGTAGCTGTACCCACATAATTATCGAACGTGGCATTCATAGATTCACTCCTGCCCGTCGTTTTCATGCCCGCAGAAAAATGACTTCTCGTGTAAACACCAATCCATTGCTCTTTGAGCCCGTACAAGTGCTGGAGCCACTCGTTGTCTTGCAATGAGTAATCCCGAACAAGCTTTTCCCACCTCTCCTCGAATTCCTCAATCGTTAATGACTTGAGGACGCATTTGTCAAAATCCTGTTTAAAGTCTGGATACCTTGCGTACATGTGATGCAGACGTTCAGGGTATTTGTTGCTTATGTGCCAAGTGCACAAGTTGTGTCGAGTATCTGGGAAGACGGTAGCAATAGCCTTCTTCATTGCCAAATCTTGATCGGTGATGATAACAGTCGGTGCTTTGAAGTTCATTGCTTCCAGCCACACCCTAAACAACCATTCAAAAGAACTCTCGCTCTCGTCCCTTAACAAGGCGAACCCGAACAGGATGGAGTGATAATGATGATTGACGCCCGTGAAAGGAGCGAACGGCATCGAGTACTTGTTGGTACGGTATGTGGTGTCGAAAGTCACGACATCCCCAAAATGCTTATAAGCTAGCCTCGAACGACCGTCGACCCAAAAAATTATGCTAACTCGATGCTCGTCGTCAAGTTTATAGTCGAAGGTAAACTGCGGGTCCTCCATCTGCATCCGTTTCAATAGGCTCATTGTCGCTTGCGCATCATTGAGGTCATACGCGGCTCGTCTATGGGTTCGGACCGCGTTCCGAACGTCTGTCGTGTTAAAGTTTAAATTTTGAATTCCCCCAGCCTGTTCAGCAAGAACATTAATCATGTCGGTAGGTCCTAGCCGCGCATCGCTCATTGTGTGAATTAGGCTCCTCGCGACCTTACCCACCTTCTTGTGTTGATGCATCTGACTCACCTTAGAAGGGGTTACTAACGGGTGATTGTGTGCCAGTTCCAGGCTGGTAATAAGCCAATGATCTTGTTTGGCTTTATAGCTTACGAACATCTTGACCTGGCAATTCGTGCGCGCAAAGCAATCCCGTCTTCTCCGCGCATACCCTATTTCGTCATCATCACTGTCATCGTTGCCTACGCGTGTCTCATTTTGCACTGGGTTTCTGCCCCTATGACACTCGTATAAGCGAGAGCATATCCTTTTCGATACGCTGCTTGTTCTTGTAGTTTTTATTCTAATGCCAAAACCAACCCTCAATGAATAAGCTCGAAAACATTCTCCAGCTTCTTCCAACGTTTGAAAGGTTCGTCCTAGATACGGATCACTAGCATCTACGGGGGTGCTGGAGCTCGATACGAAATCAGACATTGTGAAAAAGACCTATGTAGAAATAGAATACGCTTATTATCTCAAAATTATCTTGACGATTAGACCGATTTAGGATACCATATACATAATCTCAAAAGTGTCTCCTATTTTGCTAATTATATATTTACTGAACATAACAAATTAAAATTACTAAGATAAACGGTAGCAAGATCACAAACTTTACCTTGCTTGAGTGATGCTTGAACCAAAAGTGTGTTACTCCAAGAAAAGCTTGAAGGGTGCTGAAAATGGAAGCAAGTGAATCTGAAAGCCCCGCATAAATTTTGCTGAAAGAGCCGAGTAGGGATAGATTCTAGGATACCAGGGGACAGTTCTCGGGGCTCACGCCCGAGACTTTATAGGCGACCGAGGGGACAGGCCCTGACATGTGTCAGCCTAGGATCGTCCGCCATACAGTATGGCGGACGCCTTTTTCCTGACACATGTCAGGAACAGAAAGGCGTCCGCGAGACAGTCTCGCGGACATGGGAGGAGGGCAAAAAGGTAAAACTCCCGTCCGCGAGACAGTATGGCGGACGGGGATCAGTTTTGGAAAAAGGCGCGATCTGGACCGTCCATCTTTCAGGATGGACGGTCAGATCGCGCTAGCAACTTAACTCTATTTGCTAGCGCTATCAATGGATCAGCTCCCTTATTTAAGAAAGGTATCTATTTTGAAGGGATGAGGCCCTGGCGCCAACTAGCTTATAGTCATAAGCCGGGAGAAGGAGGCTATTGACTTCCCAGTTCATAAAGGGAAAGTAATTTGAATTATGCTCTTTGACGCAGGAGATAAATATCATTAAAGTGGTTGTGCTCGTCAGCAATCACGTAAGGAAGTTCAGATCAGTAGACGGTAGAAATGTCAAATCAGTCTGATATTCACAAATTACACTACTGAGCTAGTTTTCAAGTTTTGTGTGCATTTCAAATTCAGGATGAAACTTGGTTCATTGCTATCATTGTCATTCCACGTATTTATCTTACAATCGTCTGCCATATCTGCTTGTTTCAAGTAATAGCTGGCGCGTGATGAAAATACCTTGCAAAGAGATCTATCACATGCACTTGATCATCAAGTACTAAAGAGGTTAGAAGCCTTTAATCGCTGGAAGCAATATTCAGGAATCTGGAACTATTAAAAGAGCGTTTGGTAACCATTTTTTTTTCAATTTAAAAAATCAGTTTTTAAACTGCAGTAAAAAAAAAAACTCCAAAAACTGGTTTTTTTTTTCACTTTTGGTTTTTTTTTTTCGACCACCACCACCACCCTCCCACCGCCGGCAGCCACCTCAGGCGACCACCGCCGGAGACTGCCGGCCGCCGGCAGCCACCTCCGGCCGCCGGCGACCGCCGGCGGCCACCGGCAGCCACCGCCGGAGACTGTCGGCAGCCACCTCCGGCCGCCGGCGACCACCGCCGGAGACTGCCGGCAGCCACCTCCGGCGACCACCGCCGGAGACGGCCGGCAGCTACCTCCGGCCGCCGGCCACCACCGCCGGTGACTGCCGGCAGCCACCTCCGGCCGCCGGCGACCACCGCCGGAGACTGCCGGCAGCTACCTCCGGCCGCCGGCCACCACCGCCGGTGACTGCCGGCAGCCACCTCCGGCCGTCGGCCACCACCACCGTCGACCACCGCTACGCCCCACCACCGCCACCGCAAACCACAAAAAAAAAAAGTCAAAATAAAAAGGGTTACCAAACACCAAAAAAAAAAACCCAAAAAAAAAAGGGTTATCAAACACCCACTTGTTTTTATATAAAAAAAAAATTAAACTGCTCTTTAAAAAACTGCTCTTTAAAAACTGAAAACCAAAAAAAAAATTTTGTCAAACGAAGCCTAAGTGTTGCATACACTAAGCATTTCATGTTAAACAAATAAACAGTTATCAGAAACAGAATCTTCAGGATGCGGTTGCTCATCCACGACTCCCCTTGATTAGCTCATTCATTATCTCTAGGCATTTCACTCCCTTTTTTGCTACCTGGAAGACAACCTGGTTTTTTAACAAAAGCTGCATGCCCTAAGGGGGTCTCTAAGATCGTACAGAACTTTGTAGACTTGTCTTACTTGTATGGCAAAATCCCAAGTGTTCGATCAGAAGAAAAGACTAATGGGGGATCTGGACAAGAGCTAAGAGACATCTGCAGATAAACTCGTCCTTCCTTTTTGAAAATAATGTCTGTGTCAATCCACACCATCGTATAATCTTTTCAAATTACAGTAGGGAACGAAGTGACTGCTAAGCTACGTCATCGATGGTATGTGTAAGCACAAAACAGTAGCTACAATAAAACAAGATCACACCTTCCTATAAAAGCTAAGGTTCTCTAATATAGTTGAGCACATAAACAACTTAGCTAATACTACTTGGCTAGCTAAGCATGGCATTTGGTCAGTCTGCCAGAGCTAGATCTATGCTACTTTCCTCATTGGCGGTACTAATTCTGGTTGCTGGTTGTGACGCTGGTGGAATTTCCATCTACTGGGGTCAGAATGGAAATGAGGGCACCCTGGCAGAGACCTGTGCCACAGGCAACTATGATTTTGTAAACATAGCTTTTCTTCCCACATTTGGCAATGGTCAGACTCCCATGATAAACCTTGCTGGTCATTGCGATCCATATAGCAATGGCTGCACCAAGGTAAGCCCAGACATAAAATCATGCCAAGCAAAAGGAATAAAGGTGATGCTTTCTCTTGGAGGAGGGGCTGGCAGCTATTACCTTACCTCTGCAGCGGATGCGAGACAAGTTGCAACCTACCTCTGGAATAACTTCTTAGGAGGGAAATCATCTTCTCGTCCTCTCGGTGATGCTGTTTTGGATGGCATTGATTTTGATATCGAAGGAGGAACAAACCAACATTGGGATGACCTTGCCAGATACCTTTCAGCATATAGCAACCGTGGTAAAAAGGTGTACTTAACTGCAGCTCCCCAATGCCCTTTCCCTGATGCTTGGGTTGGAGGTGCCCTTAAAACAGGCCTTTTCGATTATGTTTGGGTCCAATTTTATAACAACCCCCCTTGCCAGTACTCTTCTGGCGCTTTGAGTAACCTTGAAGATGCTTGGAAGCAGTGGACTTCAGATATCCCTGCTGCCAAGATTTTCCTTGGTTTACCTGCAGCTGCAGATGCAGCGGGAAGTGGCTTCATTCCTGCAGGCGACCTTACGTCAAAAGTTCTGCCAGCAATTAAGGGTTCTGCCAAATATGGAGGTGTGATGCTGTGGTCTAAGTATTATGATGATCAAACTGGATATAGTTCTTCCATCAAAAGCCATGTCTAATAGTGTTTTTGAGGAGTCATCTTTTTCCAGCTGTTGTACGGATTTCTTATGTAATTCTCCCTTCGTATCAGTGTCATGTTAAAAAATAATGAAGCTTGTTATCTGATTCTATCACCTTTTTTTCATCAACTTGTTCCAAAAAAAAAAAGGAACTCCAATTCGACTCAATGACCACTGCTAACTTGAAACTTCGACCCATAAGTTTGGCAAACCATCAAGGTGAAAGTGAAACTAATGCATAAAGAAAGCGTATAAGTAACAGTTATTTGCATGATAAGCAGAATTCGAAACAGAAACATTCGAAAAGACAATGGTCATCCTAATAAAAAGGTTGAGATGCTATTATAGCTTTCCGGTCCAGCTTTCTTCACACAGTGGCCAGTGGAAATGTAATTGCAGAGGTTGTGGCAGTTTTTGTGATTACCATACAATCAGCCAACATAGCACCCTAATAAACTTAGAAGAAACTTATCGATGACAGTACAGTTTTACGAAGCTGTCGGAGGCTGCACTAGAGACAAAGGAAATAGAAGATACCTTGAGAAGAACAAATTGCAAAAGGATCCCACATCAGCTTAAAGGAATGTCATACAAAATGTGGAAAGGCTTCTGTTTCAGAATGACATTCTTTTGCCCCAAACTTCTTTAGAGCTATTTGACATGAATCTACATCGAGATCAATGTTTTCTTAACAGTGGTTTTCTATCACTAAAATGTCATGAATTCTCCCTCCTTGGTGGTTTATCTTATAATGTGTATTTTGCCATGTTTCAAATCTGTTATATTCCTCATGTTCTTCTTAAAGCTTCTGTCCAATACCAGAGTCGTTACACTTTGCCTTTCCAAATATGAACATAAGGCTAACATGAATGTATGCAACTTACCATATGGAATCAAATTTGGAGGAGAAAACATTGACCAAACATAAGCAAAAAATAGAGGTGGACAAAAGACAGCTACCACTTGCAAAAACATTCAAAAGCACAAGGAACTAGCATCATTTGATCAACATGAGAGTAATAGAGGCAAAGGACAGTAGCTAAGAGACAACTCCAGAGAGACAATTTTTTACTTTCTAACATGCCTTGTACGTTAGCATAGTTGAACACAAGATATTGAGAAGAAGTGACTGCTAAGCCACACCATGATTAGCATTAATGTGCAAACAACTTTGTTTTGTCAGAATGAGAGCAACCACCTCTTACAAAAGGCCATGCCCCTCCTAGCAAAACCAAGAACCAACTGCGCTAACAACACCTAATTAGCTTCCCATGGCGTTTGGTCAATCTGATATATCTGTCCTTCTTCCTTTACTAATAGTAATTTTAGCTGCATGTTGCGATGCTGGGGGAATTGCTATCTATTTGGGTCAAAATGGAAATGGGACAACCCTGGCGGAGACTTGTACTACAGGGAACAGTAACTTTGTGAACATAGGTTTTCTACCGACTTTTCGAATCAGACTCCCATAATACAAGTTGCAACCTCCGGAGGAGGTGATACAGGTTGCAACCTGCCTTTAACTCTTAGGGAGATAATCATGTTCTTGTCCTCATAGCAATGCTGTTTTGGAGGGCATTGACTTTGGTATAAAAGGAGGAAACAAACAATTGGATGACCTGGAGGGAAGTCTTTCTGTGTACACCAACCGTGTTGAGATGGTATAATTAACCGTGCTCGCCAGTGATTAAGGTGCCCCTAAGACAAGTCTACTTGACTGTATTTGGGTCTAATTCTGTAACATCCCACCTTCCAGTACTCCACCACTTCTATAAGTAACCTCAAAGATGCATGGAAGCTGTGGAATCCAGATATCCCCCCACCAAGATCTTACTTGTTTACCTGCTGCACGTGAAATCCAGAAACAGCATAAAGTGCTTCATTCCCCAGCTGATCCCAGTTCAAAAATTCTTCCACCCTGGAGGTGCTTCATTCTACCGGCCTGGAGGTGTGATGCTGTGCTCCAAGTACTGTGATGATCAAACTGGAAGTAGTTCGGCCATTAAAATTCATGCTACAATGCTTTTGATGAACCTTCTTTGTCAATTGATTCTAACGCTTATATCTAGTTCTTCGCTTCGATAGGTGTTGGATTAATCAGTAAAAGCACGTCTATTTTCCATTATTATCTTTTCCTGCTCCTTCATAGTTCTCTTTCTCAACTTGCTTTTGTTTTTGGGTCGTGATCCATTGCTAGCGCTAGCACGTTGCTAGCGCTGTTTTCCCGTCCGCTACATAATGTAGCGGACGATAACTTACCGTCCGCTACATTATGTAGCGGACGGTGCTAGCGCTGCTAGCGCTAGCAACGGATCAGCTCCCTTTGTTTTTAGTCATAACTCTTGTTCAAGACAGCTATCACAAAAATGTAATGCTGGAAAACAGTGAAAATTCTAAAAGCACCCCTCGGATACTGACTCGATGTTAGAAGTAAATATTTCTCAGTTATAGCTGAACAGAAGTTTATATGCCGTATGAAAGTAAAGGCACGAACAAGAAAAGAAAGATGTAAATATTTCTCAGATATAGCTGAACAGAAGTTTATATGCTGTATGAAAGTAAAGGCATGAGCAAGAAAAGAAAGGAAACACATTTGGGGCATAACTTATGCAAAGAGCTGAGGTGTAGCAGCAGTATAAAGAGCCTGCAATTGTCAAGTTTGTAACATTTTGAAGGAGAAATGGAAGTAGATTTTTAAAACCTCCAAGGACACCAAGGCGTGTAGGATACTTGGTGAACATGAAACTTTAATTTCACCTGTTTTTCTCTCTTCCTAAAATGAAGAGTATAAATTTTGACTTTATGATGTTTTGGTAGATGAGCCATTTTTCACTGAACTACGAAGTATACACAAGAAGGAAAAGAACTAAACCACAGGACAGCTTCCCAAACAGGAACAAATTGAACATTTTATCTGATAATCCCCCGTGCATGGAGCGCATCCTATTTGAAGTAATGGCAGAACAAAGAATAAACAAATAGTTTTTGTATTCTTTGTTCTCCAGTTATTTCACATAGGCTTGAAGAAGACAGTTGAGTTTTAATACATTCCCTGGTTCATGGTAACTTTGTCCCAGTAGCATTGGACCACTCTTTTTCTTAGAGAATATTTGATGAATGCCAATTAAGTAGACCAACGAAAATCTATATATTTTTGCTGATGCATACACTTTCTCTTATTTGACAACTGAGAACTCCAACAGAGCAATGTTTTACAGCCCACACTTTTAAGGGGAGGAAATCTCTTCAACATATTTGACAGTTTTGCTATGATGGTGGTAAACTTAAAAGTATTATTTTCTCCCGTGAATCAAACGATGGTTTGTGGGAAATCAGATCCAAGGGAGGGGAGGCATTTGGCCTGATGCATAAAAAATTTCGAAGTTTTTAAATTGAACAGAGGCTGCAAGTCAAAATTTAAAGAAAATGGCTTTGCCGCTGTCAGGAAAAATAAAGAAGTGAACTTTCTGCTTCTAAACAGAGGCATAAAACTTAAAAGGGAAACAGCTTTAATCTGGACAGTTAGGAGAAAAGAAAAACAGAGTCCCCGATGACAGGGGGCTTCCTTGTCCACGATGAAACCACAGAGCTTAAGATGTCGACGCCTGGTTAACTTTTACTTAATTGCTAGGCAAATATCTGATAAGTTAAATGTCATCGTCCTTCCATTTTGTATGATATCTCTCATCTCAAACACAGCTTGACATTCAAGAGTCAATGTTTTACTAGTTCAGTGAAGTTCTAATGATCTGTTTTAATGAAGAGAAAAAACGATCTACCATTCTCAAAATCAACGCAAAGTTCTTTAATGGTATTCTTGGACTGACTTGATATAAGAACGAGAAAAAGGATAATAGAAACTTTGCTCATTCAGTATCATCATTTATTTTAAGTCTAATAAAGTTTTGAGAATTCATGGTTAGTTTTCAATATTATCTCAATCTTGTTCGGAATCCAGTCATGTCTTTATGGAAGAGGCTTCACTGTACCTCATTAAGGAATAGAAAGAATTCAGCAGTGATTAGCAAATCTTGGAGCATTATATGAAAACTTGTTTGTCTCCCAAGCTCTTGTATAATAAACTTCAGATAGGAATAACGTGACAGTAACGCTGCACATCTAACTACAAGAAAATACGGCATTGTCACTGTCACAGTGAAGACCATCCGCCTATATAAAGCTAATGCCCTCAACATTAGCTGATATAAATTCAGCAAAGCCTTCTAAAATTCAGCACTAAGATTCTCTAATGGCTTCTCAGACAACAATTTCTCTACAACTCTTGTTGCCACTTATATTAGCATTAGCAGTGGGTTCTAATGCTGGTGGAATTGCCATCTATTGGGGACAGAATGGGAATGAGGGTACCCCGGCGGAGACGTGTGCCACTGGGAACTAAGATTTTGTGAACTTAGCTTTCCTTGCAACATTTGGCCACAAATTTTGTGTCTAAACTGCAAGACAAGAAATAATTGCACAAAATTCAATTTATCAAATTTAAAATTATAAGTTACATCACTTTGTGATTTTTTTCTTATTCGATCTCCGGTTTGGTCACGATTCAAGGGCTGAAATAGCTTGATCTTGAAACGTAAATTTGGATTCCTTCAATCTTCGCGGTTGAAAGATCGTCGAAGCGGCAGTTACTCGAGGGCTTCGAAGCTTTATCCTGAACAAGTATGGCGGTTCTTAACTTGTAAAATCACTGATGTTGAAGGCGAATTCCTCTTCAATTTGAGGCGAAAGAGAAACCGATCTTCGTAACTTGGAAGTACTCGATTGAGGAACGGCACTACGTTAATGCGTGTTGTTCTTCAAATGAAGCACAACATGGGAGACGACAGCATTTCGGCAGAGTTTAAGCTTTGATCGCGGAGACCCTTTATGTCCGTCTTCTCTACCTCAAGCCCTCTATTTATAGGCAAGGTGGTAAGTTTATTTTTGAAAATCTCATAATTTGAGCTTTGATTTTGTAATTAAGGATATTTTTGTCCCCTTAATTATCTGATCTCCTCAATTAAATGGATATTTGTCTCCACTTAATTTAGGAATGATTTTAGTCAAATTTGGCTTTTCTGGTAGCAGATCATGGGCTGGACCATGTATTGCTATTGGACTAGTCTTTCCAACTTGTCTTTGACTTCGAGCCAGTTGTCTTGTTTGACTCCACGTCGGCATTCGATCCATACTTTTCAGCGACGTTGAATATTTAACCGGTCAATAAAAATATTGCATTATTGACTGTTACAAATTTTTGGTGTCTACAGTCAGACTCCCATGATCAACCTTGCCGGTCATTGCGATCCCTATAGCAACGGCTGCACTGGTTTAAGCACTGACATAAAATCCTGTCAAGCGAATGGAGTCAAGGTGATTCTTTCCATTGGATGGGGTGCAGGAAGTAGAGATGTCAAACGGGCTGGGCGGCCCGCGGCCCGACCCGGCCCAGCCCGAAAAAAGCCCGGGCCGGCCCGGAGGAATTGGGCTTAGGGCCTGGGCTTGGACCAGGCCGAAAAATTCTGGGAAAAAGCCCGCCCGGCCCGGCCCGGCCCTGGCCCGGTTCCGGCCCCACCTGTTTGAATTTTTTTTGTTTTTCCCCCCTTTCTCTCCCCCTTTTCCTCCAACGGATATATTTCCCCAAAATTCCACTTTTACCCCCCCAACAGCAATATAACGGCTAGTTATGTGTTCAGATTTTATTAATAAAGATCACCAAGAAGAGTAAGAAAAGATTTAACATATAGCAAAAAATAAAATGAGAGACAAATAAATATATCTATACATACATACATATATATGAATATTACATATAATGAAATAAAATGATAAAAATTAGATTTTGTCAAAATTTGAAAATTGGACATGCCTAAAGATGAAATTTAAAATTGAATAACAAGAAAATTTTAAAAAAATTAAAATAAAAAGGGCCCGGGCCGGCCCAAGCCCGGCCCTAGAAATTGGGCCTAGGGCCTGGGCCTGGACCGGGCCTAGGATTTCTCCTCAGCCGGCCCGGCCCGGATGGCTGCGGCCCCGGCCCGATTTCGCTTAAAGCCCGCTGGACCCGGGCCGGGCGGCCCAAGCCCGGCCCGTTTGACATCTCTAGCAGGAAGCTACTCCCTTACTTCTACTGATGATGCTATTCAAGTTGCGACTTACCTCTGGAATAGCATTTTGGGCGGACCGTCTTCCTCTCGTCCTCTTGGCGATGCTGTTTTGGATGGCATTGATTTTGACATTGAAGGAGGAACCAACCTTCACTGGGCTGACCTTGCAAGGCATCTTTCTTCTTATAGCAATCAAGGTAAAAAGGTCTACTTAACTGCGGCGCCACAGTGTCCTTTCCCTGATGCTTGGGTTGGGGGTGCCCTTGAGACTGGTCTTTTTGACTATGTTTGGGTACAGTTCTATAACAACCCTCCTTGCCAGTACACTTCTGGGAGTATCGGTGGCCTTGAAGCTGCATGGAAGCAGTGGACTTCTGATATCCCAGCCACCAAGATCTTCCTGGGATTACCTGCAGCTCCTGATGCAGCGGGAAGTGGATTCATTCCTGCAGCTGATCTCACCTCAAATGTTCTTCCAGCAATCAAAGATTCTGATAAGTATGGAGGGGTGATGCTGTGGTCGAAATACTATGATGATCAGAGTGGATATAGTTCTGCGATCAAGAGTGATGTCTAAAGTGTAATCTGCTACTTATGGCTGCTTTCAGTAAAAGTTTCTGGATACCAGATTTGTATAGTACTCATGTGCTACCATCCACCTGTATTGTTATTGTTGTAATGTGATAAAATTTTGTGCGCGTCATAATAAACTATGCTTCTCAGTTCTCATTAATACCTGATAATTCGTGATTTATAATACTGAAAAGAATTATACACGAGAAGATTTTTGCACGAGGACACGTTCTTAAAATGGAAACAAGGGAAAAGAACACGTAAAATGTCAACTCTGCAGAACAATATTTAGAGATCGAACACTTCATCGGTCATTGCTACAAATTCAATTTAACCTTAAGATATTTCCGCAACGTTATTGAAGCCGTTGATCCTCATTTTTGTTGTTGTGATTTCTGTTCTGCTGTTTGGTCCTATTTCACAAGTATTTTCAGTGTAGGAACCTCTGAATTCAATACAGAATGTTTGCTAATTAAAGACTTGCTTGGATCTATTGCGTTTGCCTTGTCCTGTTATTAGGCTCGAAAAGCTCGAATGCTTATAAAAAGGTGCCAATTATGCACCTTATACAATAAAATCATCTCTAGGGTGGAACATGACTTTCTTCATAGCAGATTCTTAAGGTTGTATCAGTTCAGAACTCTTTAAGCCTTCTACCTTTAGGAGCTGGGTTGTTACTTTAAAATTGTCACCAGTAACTAGGTATATCTAGGATCATTAGCTGTTGTAAATGTAGTCTGTGAAATTTTTTGGACCAATAAGCAAATTGCTTTTGCAATGACGTGTTTAGAATGGTTGCCCTCTTTGAATTCAGGGAGCACCTAGATACAGGTAGTAAAAGAAGAGCTGAAGACATTGACAGCTTGTTCTCCTCTACATTTTAACATTAATCTCACAATCAACTTCTGCCATCTTAAAAGTTCTATATATACAAATCCCTGGCGCATTACTTATTAGTTAATGTTGCTGCTAAAAATATGTCTTGCGTACGTTGCGGAACCCGAGACTGGACCGATGACCTGCAAGACAGAAAACGAGTGACCGCTGGGTGGGGTTCCCGGCAGAGAACTCTCCGATACTTAAGTCAGAGCGCAGCTACATGATAATGACTCTGAAAAAGCATGAATGTGTGTAGTTGTCCTTATACCTGGGGGGTAGACCTCTTTATATAGCGGTAGGAAGAAGAGCCCTAATAAGACTGGGCTGTAGGCTAGATGTGTTAGGATCGCATTAAGATCCTTGAGGATCACGTCCTGATCTCTGATAAGATAACTATCAGTCTTCCAGTTCAACTAGGATTGCCGGTATTCCCCAATTATTGGGAGTTTTATTTGAGGTATATCATATGCCCCCCACTTCCTTAGCCAAAATGTTTGGCTGAGGAAGTTTATACCTGGTGTCTTGAGACACACGTCAGATTTGTAAGGGATTCTCCATCCGCTTGTAGGGGTAATAATATTTCTCTACTTCATGTGCTTGGACCGAAGCTCTTGGGAGCTTAAGCCTTGGAACTTTGCCCGAGTAGGATGCTAGAACTCTAGCTCTTGAGAGCTAGGTCTTTCGAATGTCGCCTAAGTAGGCTACTCGGAATCATCTTTAGGAAGATGAATCATGGGATCTCGGGATCCATTAGAGGTTGTGCCCCACGTTAGCCTCTCTAGAGAGAGGACACATAGCTGTGCATGCAAATTGTTACATGTGCTAAGTGTTTGAATGTCCCCTTGAGGGGTCACCTCTCCTGTGGAGGGTGTTTGTTTTGTGCAAGTGTGTGTTCTTTAGCTTGAGCTGACCACATCATGCTTGCGTTTTACTTTGACGCGAACCCTTATCGTCAGCTAAGGGCTGGCAAAGAAGCCTCGCACTCACACTCGGCCAGGTTTCGAATTAACAAAACAGGGTAGGGTGACGAACTCCCACTTGGTTTTGCCGTTTCACGGGTTAGAACTATAGCTAAACCGTTCAGATAGAACTTGAGCTCTATCCTGTCACCCTTGAGGGACCGCCCTAGAGGGCTAGTGGAACGTAGAGTTCAGATAAGCGCCCTTGAGGGCTAATGTAGCACATAGCTCATGTAAATACCCTCGGAAGGCTGGACAGAACTTAGAGTTCTCACCATACGTGCCCTTGGGGGCGGATGGAGCGCAAAGTGCTCTGATTCACCAGTTGCATTGGTAGCATGCGCTGGTGTGAATGTTTGACCGTTGATAGTCGGTCACTGTATGACCGGATATATAATTCCGAGCTCGGCAGCAGGATACTGCTGTAAAAACCCTTAAGTTGCCGGGTGCTATGAATTTGTTCCTTGCTTGTGAAGTGGCTTTTGCGTCATTGTTGATGCTTAGCAGCGTAGTATAAACCCTTGCAACAAGAAAAAGTACGTGACTGAAAAAATAGCTTTTGAAGCAATAAAGCACATGACCTTAAAAGTTCAACTATGTTTTTAACACATGATTAAGAACGGTGTTCAACACCGCGGCCCCCTTAGGGTTTTGTCAGTTAGCCAACAGGGGGTGTGCTGCACTGCGTGTCGCAGGTGAGTTTAAAACATCATAGCAGTCGGAATCCCAGACTTACGTAATTGCGTTAATTGGTGTAACTAGATAATGCTAGACCCAAATTAAACATAAGTCTAGGTAATATACGAGCACATAGGAGAAGCAGTCCTTATGAGGCTTGTTAGTGCCTAGAATTGTAGTCGTTTAAATTTTAACGACGTGCCAGAAAATACAACACGTGTGCATGCTTTTAAAGAATGCGTGGCATATGCGAATTTATGAGACCGTGTAGGTCTTCTATTCAAATACGTGTTACAAAAAGCTTAACGCTTGAAGGATTCGTGGCATATGTCGAATAAAAAAGACCCTGTGGGTCAAAAATGTAAATATGCATTTCTTGTGTGCCATAGAGAATTAAAAAAAAAATAATAGTGGACCTCCGTTTGTATTCTGCCCGTCTTTTCCTTTGACTGAACTCTGAAGGGTGGCCATTGGCCCGTGGCCGCAGCGGTGCAATGGGGCAAGCGTCGCGGCCGGCGGCGGCATGAGGGTCAGATTAGCGTGGACCCTTCACCGGTGTTGCGCAAGTCCATGTAGATTGGATTGGAGTTGGAGGGTCACCGGAGGGACAGCCGTACTGTGGTGTGGCCGTGGCGCAGATCTGTTGCCTCGGCGATGGTGCTGATCGCCGCAGGATCGTGAGAGGCCGATGAAAGAGTCGGTGCTGTGGCGCCTAGCTCCGCGTTGCTTGTTGTCGCGGTGGAGCGGATCTGGTGAGCGACGGTGACGCAGATTTGGAAGCTGGTAACGGGAAGATGGCGATGCGACGGTGTCGTCGCGGTGGTGGCGTCTCGGCGGCGCGGGTCTCCTGGCGGCGCTGCTGTGGCATCTTCCTCTTCTCTTTCTTTTATTTTATTTTTTGTCTGAATGTTGCCTTCGCTGCTCCGACGGCCTCACGGCGGTGGTCGGCCCCAACTGGTATGGTGATCGTCGTGGTGGCGACGGGCAGATCGGGAGTGAGGCGGCGATGTTGCGGCGTCTGTGCCTCGCCGGAGGGCCTGCCATAGTGATGATGGCGAGGTGTCGTGAGAGCAGTGAGTTTTTGGCGGCGGCGGAGTGTTTCCTGCGGCTGCGGTGGCATAGATTTGGAGCAATGGAGCCACGGTGGTGGCGGTCGCCTGGAGGCGCCACTACTGTATGGTGGACGACGGCGTCTAAGAGGTCACGGCGGTTGTGCTGGTGCGGCGGCAGTGTGGCCACAAGTTGGCGGAGGGGACTTTGCCGAATGGTGCCTCTGAGAGTCGCGGTTATGGCGCTGATCGACGCAAATCTGGCCGTGGCTGTTGCGACTGCTGTAGCGACGGTGGCGGCGTTGCTGTTGTTTGGTTATCGGCACCGCCACTTATGATCTGATTTTTTTTTTCGATGTCGTAATGGTAGCCCCGTGGCGACTGTGCGGCTGATTTTGGTGGCCGTGTCGGCGCGCAGGTGAAGGGGCTGCTTGTCGCGGCGGTGACAGCACCTGCAGGTGCTACTGTAAGTCAAGATCGACGCTGGTCGGTAAAGGGCGTTGTCGCCGTTTCCTGGCAGCGGACGGCGCTGAGGGTGCTGATGATTTCTCTTTCTTCTTCTTGTGTCACTGCTCCGGTAGCTCTGTGACAATCGTCGGCGGTTCATGGTGCCCGCGACATGACTCCGGTAGTGTCATGGTTGCACGGGCGTGGGCCTGCCCACGTAGGTGCTGTTGACGTCTGTGGCGCTGCCGCTGTTTAGGATTTTCTCCATGACAGCAGAGCGGCGTTGTATTTTTGTGGGGTAAAAACATAATTTGCTTATACAAAGAAAGAAGTGACCTGATGATTTGTTCTAGCCCGAGCCCTCTTTCACGAAAAGGAGCAGTTGTTGCGTTGCTGGAGTGCTACCGCCACTGGAGCCACCATCGGCAGTCAGCGGTAGATATGGCCGCTTCTTTTTCAGGACATCAATTGATGACAAGGCCCTTTGCTCGGTGATCGCCATGGTGAAAACTCAGCGTGCCAGGTGAAGGCGGTGCGGCCGATAGTGGGCCGTAGCTATGGTGACAGATCGTCGCTTGATGGTGACGGTTGTACTTGCTCCAGCGGTTTCACGGCAGCGGTGGCCATTTGTGGTGCCACGACTTCAGTGGTGACGTGTTTCAGTAGAGTGCGGCGGTGCGCATCATCGACAGGTCAGTGGTGGTCGGCAAGGTCGATCCCGATCTGTAGGTGGTGCGTACCTGGCCGAAGAGAGGATCCCGCGATTGGGTCTATACCAAAGGCGGCGTTGCGCTCGGATCTAAACCAATGGGTGGCGTCCAAATTTTGGGGTGGCGCTGCAGTGAGGGGTCACCATGGCAGGGCGACGGCAACGGTGCTATTCCCATGGCCGCGGTGGCGTAGATCTGTAGCAAGGGTGGCCGAGGTGGCGCCATTATTGTCTGTGGGTGGCATCTGTCCCCTTACCGGCGGCGGTGACGATGGAACCCTTTGGCAGCTCGATTCCGGCGATTGTGCCGATTTTTGCGGTGGCAGTGACGATGTCGACTTGTGTAGCAGTCGCCTGGAGGCGTCACTACTGCCGATCATGGTGGACGGCACGGTGAGGCCGCCACTGTACCGTACCGGAGCACAGCGGCGGCAATCTCTCTTCTTCTTTCATCTTTTATTTTTTTGGGTTGTCGTTGTATCTGCTCCGGCAACTTCACGCTGGCGATTTGTGACGCCGGAGAACGAAGTGGTTGCGCCGGTGAGGATCTTTATTGAGGTGGTTGCGCCGGTGGCGGCGTTGCTACTGGTGCTTATTTTCCTGTTGCTGGACTTTTTTCCCGGAGGTGCCGTCGGTGGCTTGCGGCACCTTGCTGGTTCTCTTTGCTGCTCTGGTAGCTTTGCAACGACCGGAGATGGTGATGTCCTGACCTTGTTTTTGATTGTGCATGCATGGGCCTGCCGTGTAGGCAATGCTGATGGTGGCGGCGTTATTGTTTATGGTGTTGACCATGGTGGCAAAGTGATTACGTTTTCTTGAGGTCAATCGGCTAGGCTAGCGGGTCCCACGGATGGCGCCAAAATATTGCTACTAAAAATATGTCCCGCGTACGTTGCGGAACCCGAGTCTGGACCGATGACCTGCAAGACAGAAAACGAGTGACCGCGTTCCCGGCGGAGAACTCTCCGATGCTTAAGTCAGAGCGCAGTTACATGATAATGACTCTGAAAAAGTATGAATGTGTGTAGTTGTCCTTATACCTGGGGGTAGACCCTTTATATAGCGGTAGGAAGAAGAGCCATAATAAAACTGGGCCGTAGGTTAGATGTGTTAGGATCGCATTAAGATCCTTGAGGATCACGTCCTGATCTCTGATAAGATAACTATCAGTCTTCCAGTTCAACTAGGATTGCCGGTATTCCCCAATTATTGGGAATTTTATTTGAGGTATATCAGTTAATTACCTAAATTTGCTTTAAGCCACACTGAGCCAACTCAAATGCCGAATAACACGTCTTAGTTATTCCTAAAGCCAACTTAGTTGAAAATGGAAATTATTTGACTGACTCGGAGTAGTCCTAATATTGCCAGCCAAATATAATCATCTTATCATCTTACACAAAAAAAACCTTTTTTTTAAAATTGGCTAAATTGTAGTATTGGATGTCTGGCAGCCTGGTTGCAGAGAAAACCAATTTTAACATTTCGGTTTGAGGGGTGCCTTCATTTTGCCCAAGAACTTCCACTTTCACGATCTCGTCACTCTTTGTTTCAATAACCAATCTTATCATGTTTCTCCAACTTCACACCACGTAAACGTATTGTTCTAAGAATAACTCAGCACTCCAACTTTTAAACTCAAGTTGTCAGCATTCTCTGTCTCTACCTATTTGGATATGACATGAAACAATTTCATTCCTGTCAAAATCTGATGTTATGCTTGGACCTATGTATAACAACAAGATATATAGACAATAGAAGTAGAGGGCATGGCAAATACTTGAGAAAAAATGTAAAAGCTTGGTCATATAACCAACGGCCCGTGTACGCTAATTAAGAGTTGAAACTAAGTGACATTTAAGCTACAAACCTATCTAGCAAAAGAATTTAATTTTGTCTATCATGTAGGAGGACCAGGATTCTCCTATAAAAACTAGATGCCTAAAACACTGCTTGGCACAAAAACCACATAGCTTGCTGAAGTTCAGTAATCATTCACTGATCGAGAATGGCATCCCAGTCAGCAGTTTCAATAACCATTTTATCCTCGGTGCTAGTTTTATTAGTTGTAGGCTCTGATGCCGGTGGAATCTCCATCTACTGGGGTCAGAACGGTAATGAGGGCACCTTGGCGGAGACATGTGCCACAGGGAACTATGATTTTGTAAACATAGCTTTCCTTCCAACATTCGGCAATGGTCGAACTCCCATGATAAACCTTGCGGGTCATTGTGATCCTTACAGCAACGGCTGCACCAAAATAAGCCCCGACATAAAATCATGTCAAGCAAAAGGAATCAAGGTGATGCTTTCTATTGGAGGAGGGACCGGGAGCTACTCTCTTGCTTCTGCTGAGGACGCTAGGCAAGTCGCAACCTACCTCTGGAATAACTTCCTGGGGGGCAAATCGTCCTCGCGTCCTTTTGGTGATGCTGTTCTGGATGGCATTGACTTCGACATTGAAGGAGTATCAAACCTACACTGGGATGACCTTGCAAGGTATCTTTCGGCGTATAGCAATCGTGGTAAGAAGGTATACTTAACCGCGGCTCCCCAGTGCCCTTTCCCTGATGCATCAGTTGGAGGTGCCCTTAAGACAGGCCTTTTTGACTACGTCTGGGTCCAGTTTTACAACAACCCACCATGCCAGTACTCTCCCACTGCTATTAGTAACCTCGAAGATGCATGGAAGCAGTGGACTTCAGATATCCAGGCCACTAAGATCTTCCTTGGCTTACCTGCAGCCCCTGAGGCAGCCGGAAGTGGCTTCATTCCTGTGACTGATCTCACCTCAAAAGTTCTTCCAGCAATCAAGGGTTCTGCCAAATATGGAGGTGTGATGCTGTGGTCCAAGTACTATGATGACCAAACTGGTTACAGTTCTTCCATCAAGAGCCATGTCTGAAAGTCTCTCGTACTGCAATCAGCAGCATGTGAATAAACTCTCTGTCATTGGATTTCTATTGCTTTCACATTTTCTGTATCCACCCCCATATATATGAACTTATGAATATTTCTTGTTATGTTCTCCATTACTCCATTTGCCACGCAAAAAGTTTTGGTATGCAACATGACAGTTGCATAAGGAAAATTGGACACCAATGTTCCTTGACCATTGACTGCTAAAACGAACATGGAGAGCGGCCCATTAGGAATTACCTCATGAACGTAAAGGCAATACTTTAATACGCCCGATCAAGGCCTGAAGCCCAAAGAATGATGTTAGGCAAAGCTTGGCCCTGACTTTACAGACTCGGAAGAGGCCTAAAGCCAAGAGTAAGATGCGAGCCAAGCTGGGGCCTGATTAACAAGCCGAGAGAAGACTTGAGTATATCGTGGGGCTAAGCTTGAGAAAGCCGAAGCTTGGCTCGACTGCAACTTAAGGCTCCTTACAATAATAAAAAAATCTATAACAACTGACACACACACACATATAGATATATATATATATATATATATATATACACACACACACACATACACGTTTGAGCTTAAATGGCTAATTTTTTTTCTTAAAGTTTTATTTTTCTAATTAATTTTTCTATAAAAGGTTAAGAGTGAGTAATGACGTTTTTTACTTGTAAAGGGCGTTTTTGACTTGTAACATTTCTTTTATCTTAAATACCCTTTTTTGGAGTTAAGACTTATTAAAATGTAAGGATATTTTTGACTTCTTATACAATATCAAGCATCTTTCCCGAACTACCCTTATTGGAGCATATGCTTTATTGGATTTAAGGGTTATTTTGACTTTTACTCGAGAAAAAAACTCCAAACCCTACAAAATTATACTTAAAGTCATCAATGGTCTCAAAACATACCTCCATCCTGCCTCCATTCACCTCACCCTAAAGTTACCGCAGCCTCTAAATGTTAACTCCATTGAGCCATCATCCTAGGCGATACTACAACCACATAGTAAAGCATCCCTATTCAAACCAGGCCGAGGTAGAAAGGAGAGGGTGGAGTTTTTAGTTTTTAGCTTGCACTATATACCCTTTGGTGCTAGATGGCAGCAAAATATGCCATAAATTTTCAATGATAAATCAAAAGTGAAGTGTTTTCTCTCCCTTGGCTCTACTTAGAACCACAATTTTCCTCCCTTGCAATTTAAAATTTAGTAAGGCCCTAGCAAATCCTAGATGGCAACAAGAATAAGGTTCTGTATTGGATAGGCCTATGAAATTCCAAGATAGTTAAACAAAATGAGTGGCAATAGAATTGTACATGCAACCAAGGCTGTGAAGCAAAGGCTCGCATTAGCAGCCAATAAGTATGATTGCACACATTGGGTTGAATCAAGCTTGATACACGCCAAAAAACAAAAAAGACTTCTGTCAGCTCCAACTATGTCCTATTTTTATATTTTCTCCACCTTCTCGCCAAGCACATTGCATTTACACTTGTAGAAATCCCACCGAAACTAGACCAATTACACTAAGAAAGAGCTTCCATCAGTATTTTCTAGGTGGTGTAGACATAAGAAGCAGCACTGGTCAAGGGAATAGGGCCAAATGCAATCAGGGAAGGGCTGGGTAGTATCGACAGTACAACGGAACCATAAAGATAGTGTATGGAACCTTGAGTAAATTGCAAAAAGCACGTACCATCACAGCCCAATGCTAGGGATGTTTTTAACTTATAACTTTTTTGTTTTGCCATAAAATATTCTTTTTGAATTAGAGTTTTATTAGAAAAATGGGGGTGTTTTCACTTTCATAGTATATCAGTCCTCTTTCCTTGGTACCTTTGTTTATAAGATAGATATACTTTTGTTATAATTAATGGTTGTATTACTTTTACTTTATAAAAAGGGAGAAAAGAAAAAAAAAACACTATAAAAACCCTATAAGTTCATCCTTGAATTTTCACACGCTTTCTGATTATTGATAAGCCTATCGCAATCTACCTATGTTCACATTAAAACTAAACTACCCTGGAGCTAGCAAAACCTAGCTCACCCCTGCCTCCATTCGCATTAAACCACCGCCAACCAAACCTCTACACGTTATTGCCTCCATTGTTTAGTAAATTCTAAGGAGAAAGCTTTAAGGTGAAAGGTAATTTTTTGAATCGCTTCAATCCCTGTGGCTTTTGTTCGATCTTACCTTTTCTTTTTCAATTTTTAAAACGATTATAGGGGTTGTGTGTATTTACAGTTTTTGTATGTGTAACTTTGTATCCGATTAACGAAGGTGATATACTCAACAAAATCAAGAACTCGACAATTTAAGAGTTAGAATCATGTCTCCATATACTGCTCATTCTCATTGTTACGTTGATGCTGAAGTGACTAGGAAAGTGACTAGGAAAGATGGGAAACAACACACAACGTAATGAATCCACTATCTGTCATCCCCATTTATGCACAAGAAGATTAAGGTGAGGCAGTGGATTTTTTTGCCTTGGAAAATGGCCAGAAGGGGAGAGCACGTCCGTAATATTAAGGCAAGGGTCAGTTCGAAATTCGGTAGCTTTAGGTTGAAGCCTCACTTGATATTCTTGACCTTGATTCAGGCAGAGGGCGGGACTTGACCATTGAGCTTATTTTCCATATTGGTCTGGGAAAAAATTGACCCCGTGGACATGATTTGGTAGGAGACCGATATATCTTTGGGTGGTAGAAGGGTCGCAGAAGTTTAAGAGTCGAATCTTTCAATCATGTTGGTTTTGAATGATGGGTCTGCTTATCCTGTGATGGATCAACGAGAGTAGTATTCGTCAACAATTTATTTCCTTTATTGCCTATGCCAGCTTGACCTGTGTCAGGCCTTTCTACATTTACCTCGAGACCCATTTTAGGAAGCCGGGCAGTTGGGGATTTTGTTGGGTGTAGGAGAGACCCTTTATGAGGTTTTTGGTGAGATTAGGTGAAGAGGAGGGGGAAGCGAAGGGGTGATCTAAGAGTAATGTTTATGAGACGCACCCAATCATGGTCTGATGTTTATTTTTTATGACACCTTTTGGAAGGTAGCAGCTTAGGAAAATCACCTAATATCCTTCGGTCACAAAAGTTGGAGTTTTTACAGGAAAAAGTTGAGTGTGGATATATTTTGGCTTTTGCTCGAGAACAACTGCAAAACAAACAGAGCAAATATCTAATTAAATATCCAAAAACTGTAATGATACTTAGCGTGTTGTTTTAGATTTTTTACAAAAATATTGTAGGTAAAGAAGCTTCTTAAGTACTAAGTATTCCTTTTTCACAAAGTGTTGTTGCGTTGATTTGACCATTTTTAGATGTGTTGACAAGAGTATTCATAGCTTGGCTCCGTTTGACAAACTTTATTTTTTCAGTTTTGTAAACTGAAAAAAATAAACGCTTTTTGGGGCACAGTTTTTGTTTTTTTTTTCTTTAGTTTAAAAAATCAGTTTTTAAATCAGAGCTATTTTTGAAAATTCCAAAAATGAGTTTCGATTTTCAGTTTTGATTTTTATTTTGAGACCACCACCACCACCATCCCAAGGCCGGCAGCCACCACCCAACGTCGGCAACTGCCGGCGGCCTTTAGCCCCTGCTGGCGACCGCTGTCAGTGGCCGGCCAGCATCACGCCCTACCACCGCCACTGCAAACTACCACCAAAGAAAAAAACTCAAAATAAAAACTGAATAATCAAACACCCAAAATAAAAATTGGGTAACCAGACACCCACTTGTTTTTGTTTAAAAAAAAAAATTTAAACTGATTTTAGTTTTTTTTTTTTTGAAAACAGAAAATCAAAGTTGAAAGTGTTACCAAACGCTACCTTAATTACATGAATCATACATAAGATGCTTGTATACATTAATTTACACGTGGACTTTAATTTTATAGCTAAAAAAGTTCTTATTTCAATAATAGCGTACCAATATCACTCTTTTTTAATAACTAAAGTAGATACGTAACTTTATTTTCAGAACTTAGTTATTGGTTACAAAATTTGATAGCAAAGATCGTAAAATAGTGAGAATAGTGACGACTCTCTTTTCCCCCCTCCCCCCTTCCTTTTTCTTTTTTCTTCTGTGGAAGCAACTCTAACTACCTCTTCAAGGATCAAGCATAAGGCTCGATAGCATGGTCTACTTCTTTTTTTCATTGATAAGAATAATTGTCACAAAAAACGATAGTACTGCAAGATATGTCTTTATAGACAATCAAGGAAATCAGGAATCTTCAAAAAATAGTCAAGATAAAAATATTTCTTTTTTGCTAAATTATCAGCCATATATGTAACGATAGTACTGCAAGATATGTCTTTAAAGCAAAACATTTGTGCTCATGAATACAAAGGGTACGGTAAGAACAATTTTTTACTTAATTACTCGGCTATTTTATTAATAAATTTTGTATACATTCAATATAACTTTACAAGTATGCCTATAATGTTATAGAGTTCTTTGCATGTGCTAGCACGGTGAAGGGATGAAACTCCCAACTACAGTGCTATTGAGTACTTGCATGGGTTTATTAGTATTGAGTGGAAAGAAAGAAAGAAAACTTACAAGTCAAACTTGATCATGTTCAAAGGAAAGTTGAGTGCAATTGGCTCTATATAAAAGAACATAGAATTATCAAGCTTTAGCTGTAGTAGTGATTGTTAATACTCTGTGAGTATACTTTCATCATCAATTTAATTTATAATTTAATAGCAAAAAAGAAGAAGATTGTAGCCATTGTGGATGTTTACTTCCCTCCTCTTAGAGTGATGTCATTGGTGCACAATGCATAATTATTGTCACTAAAAAGAAGAATGGTTTGATGCAAAGTTTTTGAAGCTAGCGGTTGCACATTCTTCTTAACAATTTTGCAGTTAATTCACTTGTAACCAATTTCTAATATTTTTGACATTTCTACTTCACTCACTTAAATAGGTTGTTATCTTACAGATGTAGGTTATCTTAGTAGTACATATTGACAATATATTCAGATACGAATATTCACTTGTACTTTCACCTACAAGAGTATATTTCACCTTGCACTTCAGAATTGAGGCAAGGCTCTGACAGTCTTACAAAAAGGAAGAGTTACGTTGTTAATGATGAACAAAAGCAAAACTATAATAGAGCAAAGAGGAACAATAGGATAACAGTAAGCAACTCAATTATAAGAAGAGACTTATTATCCGATGAATAATCTGCGTTAGAAATTATTCTTGATGAACTTTTTTTTGTTTGTATTTATATTATAAATTTAATGTATAGGTATATAAGCTGAAAAATTTATGTTTGTGAACATTATTAAAATTACTTCATTTATTACCATCATCTCATATCAACTTCACACATTTATTTCGTAGTATACATTTCAAAAGGACACCCACAAAGAAACATAAAATTGACTTTTTAGATTATTAGGTGTGGTATTACAATATAGATTTATGTTAAAAAAAAGTCTTATAGCAAATATATACTACATTTCGTGCACAACTAAATTAATAGTCTTATTGTACCATTAAGGTGAATAGGGTCATATTAGGTTAAAAAAAACACTTTCAAGAGAAACTTAAATTACATTACAGATTTTTTAAGTAAAAGGTTAAAAAAAGAAGCTAACATTAAGCTTAAGTATAGTTTTAGGTGGTACTCAAAATTTAGTACTTAAGCTAGAAAAAATTGAAAAATGACTTGCTCAGTACTTTAATCTTCAGATAAAAAACACATAAAAATGGTTATATATAGTATAAATCATTATCAAAAGAAAATTAATTGCAGGGACTATTCTGGACCCCAACAAGATATTGTCATCAATGTATAGAAAGAAATAAGATGGATAATAAATGATGTCAAAAGTTCTAACCGATGATATTGTGAGTTTTAGTGGTTATGCTTGCAGGAAAAGGGGCTAAAATTCTAAAATTGCATGATTAGAAAATTTTAGAAAAATCCTTGGAAGATACACCTACTAGATTTGTTGCCTAATTAGTTGGGTTTTTATATATGCTCTGCTAGATCTCTTGAGTTTATTTGATTCTTGATTTTAAATGTACAACATTTAAGATCTAAGTTCTTTGTACAATTATTACTCATAACTTCTTGTCGTTAGACACTTTTTACTTTCGACAATCCGTTTTGGTTAATTTTTGAACTTTCCTTTATATCACTTAGTTATATTTCTAACTTCTTCTCGGTTTCACTTCCTAGACATATATACATGTCATAGAAATGTATTATAAGAAAATGGACAACTCAAATATATACACTTGACATTGATTGTCTCTAAAACACTTTCTTCACTTTCACTACTAAAATGTTAAACTTGTAGTGATTCGTAAGATTAGATATTTGCGAAAAATGTTTAAAATTGATTGCAATGTCAGTGCATCTTAGACAACGAGATACAATAAGGAACAATCATGATTCTCTTTAGTAACATTTTAATGTGACAAAAGAAATTACTATGATAATAAGTGACAAATGTTGATGATAATTGACATTAATAAGTCAGGTTTGAAAGTAAGACCATACTTTGTGTAATGAGCTTTTCATATTTCGAGTCTTTGATTAGAAGTTAACAAGTTATTTACTTATTAAAGTTTAATATATATCCACATTAATTAATTTGAATTGTGTTTTTCACCAAGGTTTAAAATATTATTATTTTGACTCACTATATCCTTACTAGTGTATGTATGTATGTATGTATGTATGTATGTATGTATGTATATGTATGAAACAAAATTTAAGATTAGCAAAATCTATGTAGAGCTCAGTGCTTGAGGTTGTGGCATTACGTGCTAGGCATGTTGGATAGTCTGAAGCCTATATCCACTTGCGCAATCCTGCGCTAGCGCCCGCATAATGAGTCCGTGACAAGTGCTTGCGAGGAAAGATAATTATTATCAGTATTCTAATGCTCCAAGAAGATATGAAAATTTTGGATTCCAATTATGTGTATACCATTGCAGTCAAAGTGCCTCTCTCGCACATAATTGGTGCTAAAGGTAGATATTAGAAAATGATAACACTTTGAGAGTACAAAACACTAATTTAATACCGGATTTACTATGATGACTGTTTGAGTGAGTCAAACTCAAGCAGCTTATTTGATGGTCATAAGATAAACCTATTTACCTAAGGTAAACAAAGACGTGCTGACGTAAACTAGGAGCTAGTTTGTGTTTTGTGCTGAAGAGGATAGATTGGGACAAAGTTTATGCCTTTTATATATGAGTTTTTTTTTAACCATTTAGCCTCGAGTGGATATGATTAAAGCTACCACGTTTCTAAACATGCTTGTTTTACTTTTCTGCTCACATTAAGCTTCCTTTACAGACCTGACTTTGCCACGTGTTGAGAACGAGCAGATAGAGCTTTGTTTTACTTTATCATTTAAATTTTTATCCAACCTGTGTTTTTTTTTTCAACTTTTCTCCTGATGAAACGTAGTACAATTAAAACTTCAAACCGTGTGAGAGTGACTCACTGTTTACTGGCGTGGTATGATATTGCCTCTAGGACGGACTCAACATTGCTAGGTCGACATAACACGTTACAATTTTAATTACTGCAAACAAATCGTCTCTGATAGTATTGTTCTCTCCCATGAACTTCTTGTCACAACTTCACGATGATTAAACATATTTTGCTTTACCTATTTGCATCAAAAGTTGTGCCACTAAATTTCATCGTATGTATATAACAATGTTTATTATTTTCTAAAGTGATTTCATATTCTTGATTGACTAAAGAATCAACCGTTAATTACGTCCACGACAACTTTCAATTAAAGAAACACAGATAACAATGACAAATAACAAAAAGTAATAACTTGTGTATAAATATTTAACATTATTGCATGGAGCGGTCCATATAATGAGACTTAATACACCAAATTTGTTACAATGAAACATTTAAAGGAAGAAAAGGGAAAAAAACACATATATAGAGAGTAGAGAGAGTTATCACCCAATGATCTCCATATTTGAGATCTGAGAGAAACCGATAAAAGGTAGCCCTTAAATTATATTTGGAACTCCCCTCTTTTTCCTTCTCTTTTTGTTGCTTCTGCCGAAGCTTTTTTCTTCTCTCCCTTTTTCCTTTCTTCTTTTCTCTTGTTTTTGCTTCTGCTGAGAGAAACCACTTTCTTATCTCATTTCTCTTTCTTGACTCCTCCCCTATCTCTTATAAACCACTTCCTATTTTTGACTGAACAAACTTTGGCTTCTATCCTTGGCTGAACACACTTTGACTCCTATCCGGGTTGTAGGAATCTTTCTCCAACCTCGTATTTAGTGACAATATAGCCGTTAAATATTTTTAGTGACTTTTGTTCTAACACTTTTAGTAACAATTATTAGCAGCACTTTTTCAACATTACTAAATAAAAGCCACTAGAACATTTAGAGACGATTGATTTTCGCTGTATAGAGGGTAGGAAGAAAATTCCTTCAATCGAGGTAGCAGCCAATTTTTTTTCTTTTCGGCTTGGACGGAACTTCTTGGGGATAATGAGCACATGTGATAAGTTTTGGACTTGAGCCTTATCAATAAAATTTTATCCATTAAATTTTTATGAGATAAATTCAAAAGTCTTTTTATTTACTCCAAATGTTCGAGTCCAATTATAATAACGGTGAACTTTTGAATGTATGTGCCTCTTTTAAAAGCCTGAGTATTTGTACTTCCTTTTGATAAAGTCTAACAAAAATATTGGGCTTACTTGTTAACTCAATATTTTTTCAGTATTGAATATTATTTTTTTCGTCAAAATTTTGCTGCCAACAACACTTAATTGACTAAAAAGGAATGTCTAGATGGATGTAGCAGTCGGAATGGGCTGATTCAGCACTACAGGCTCCTCGGATGCATGTAGTGCAGTGGAGCCTATTTGTAGCAGCATGTTGGTTCCTCAAATACATATAGTGCAGTTGAGCCTGTTTGTGGCAGGCAGGTTGGTTCTAGAACATAATGTTCTACTTTTCAATCTTTAACTAGTTTTGAACCTGTGCGTTACACACAAGAATATTTTTAATAATAATTGATCAAGTGTTAAGGAAGATCATATACGACTATTAGTACAATAATATATAAATATAGTAAAAGCGACGGTAAGTGCAAGTTAGAACAATTACAATCTAAGCAAAACATTAAGTTAGAGTTACAACACTTGTGTTTCAACTAATTTAATAATCATCAAGTGAACACAATTTTAAAAAGAAAATTTTAAATGGCAAATAGTTGACGAAGTTTCCATCAGTAACATTCACATTGATGCTTCCAACGCTGCAAATATATCACATAGTCATGTTAGAGTGCTCATTTCAAACAACATTGTACCAAACAAAATAGTATAACATACCTGGCCCAAACAAAATAGTATAACTATTTACATTAAATTTTTTTAAAGTAAAAAATCTAGATAGCATATAAAGAGATAATTATGCAACAAAAATAGATGATTTTGCAACAAAAAAGGAATTCAAATTCAAATTAAAATTAGTTGCATAGGTGAGAGAAACATGTCACAAAAATGGAAAAACAAAAATAGATAGCATATAAAGAGATAATTAAGCAACAAAATTAGATGATTTTGGAATTCAAATTCACATTAGTTGAATAGGTGAGAGAAACACATGACAAAAAAGAAAAACGAAAATACATCAAAATAAATTTTTTTATATCCACGTGGCAAAAGGAGAGGGTGCCCACGTAGGCGGTGACGTGGACACTTTCTTTCAGCTTTCATACCCGTCCGTTTGTTGCACACGGGAATATTTTTAATAATAATTGGTCAAGTGTTAAATTAGGAAGGTCATTAATGACTATTAGTACAATAATATATAAAAATAGTAAAAGCGATGGCAAGTGCATGTTGGAACAATTACAATCTAAGCAAAACATCAAGTTAGAGTTACAGCACTTGTGTTTCAACTAATTTAATAATCATCGAGTGAACATAATTTTAAAAAAAAATTAAAATAAAACATAGTTGACGAAGTTTTCATCAGTAACATTCACATTGATGCCTCCAACGCTGCAAATATATCACATAGTCATGTTAGAGTACTCATTCCAAACAATACTGTATCAAACAAAATAGTATAACTATTCTAAAAAATGGTCTTCCTACTTGAGAGAGAGAGAGAAGAGTGAACCTGAGAGGGGAACTATTCTGGATAAAAAAAAAAGGGAACTATTCTAAAGATGTGTCCAACATGTCCTAAAAAGGAAAAACGAAAATTACATTATATTAAAAAATTTTAAAGTAAAAAAATCTAGATAGCATATAAAGAGATAATTGTGCAACAAACATAGATGATTTTGCAACAAAAAAGGAATTCAAATTCAAATTAGTTACATAGGTGAGAGCAGTGTTATTAAAAGCGTGCCTAGGCGCGTGCCTAGGCGCAAGGCGCACCCAGGCTCACATATTGCGCCTTGCCTAGGCCCAGGCGCAGCGCGTTCAATAAGGCGTGCGCCTCGTGCGCCCAGGCGCCAAGGCGCAAGGCGCGGAGCGGCGGTGGAGGCGCTCACTAAGGCGCACGAAGTCTGGCCGTTGGATCTGCCTGTGTGGTTTTAGGTGAACCGTTGGATCTTCATCTGCCTGTGTGGTTCTATGTCCAAAATCCCTAAATCAAAATCCCAGCTCCTGAACCTAAATCAGTATCACAAAGTCACAACTCTCAACCCTCACCTGATCTCTTCCCTTGCTCCGGCCACCATCGCCCTTCTCGCCGCTGGCCGCCACCATCGCCTCTCTCGCGCCAGCTGTCTATTGCTCTGTTCGCCGTCACCGTCGTGACCTCGCTGCTGATCTTATCTACTGCTGCTCTTTGGCTGTTCGAATTGAAGCTACTTCACTCCACGGTCCACAGTCCACAGTCCAGCTCTCTCTCTCTAATTTGATGATTTTCCCACCCTTGACTGTGACAGTCCACCCGCCTGTAAACTCCAAATTTTTATGTACATTAACTTTAAATGTTATGCCTTGTTATATTTTTTCTTCTAATATTGTTCTTGCAATTTCACATGACATATGGTGGTGTTATGTTCACTTAGTGATTTGTTATTTTTCAGTTGATTTAAAATGTTTCTAATGTTGGAAGCTTGTTAAATATACTGTTATGGAATTTGAAACTTTTCCTAGTGTTTGAAAGTTTCTTAATTGTCATTTATATTTTTTTAACGTAATTTTATTGTTTTAATGCACTATTATTTATTTATTTATATTTGTATTAATTTTGCGCCTTACTTCGAAAAGGCGCGCGCCTGCGCCTTGCGCCTAGGCTCCAGGAACCTTTTGCGCCTTAGGTGCGCCTGCGCCTTTAATAACACTGGGTGAGAGAAACATATCACAAAAAAGAAAAACAAAAATACATTAAAATAAATATTTATCTAGATAGCATATAAAGAGATAATTAAGCAACAATATTAG
This sequence comes from Escallonia herrerae, assembly GCA_033070095.1. Lineage (NCBI taxonomy): Eukaryota > Viridiplantae > Streptophyta > Magnoliopsida > Escalloniales > Escalloniaceae > Escallonia > Escallonia herrerae. Next base: position 40,124 of record JAVXUP010002227.1, on the reverse strand, counting down.
ATGATTTTGGAATTCAAATTCAAATTAGTTGAATAGGTTAGAGAAACATGAGACAAAAAAGGAAAACAAAAATACATTAAAATAAAAATTTTTATATCCACGTGATAAAAGGAGAGGGTGTCCACTTAGGCGGTGACGTGAATACTTTCTCTCACCTTCGGCTATATATATATATATATATATATATATATATATATATATATATATATATATATGTGAGATGATAAAATGATAGCGCTAGCAACTTAACCGAAGTTGCAAGCGCGATCTGGCCGTCCACGGGCGAGAATGGACGGCCAGATCGCGCGCCACGACCTGCATTTTTTTCACCCGTCCACTACATAATGTAGCGGACGGTAAATTATCGTCCGCTACATTATATAGCGGACGGCCAAACAGCGCTAACAACTTGATAGCGCTATCAATAAATCAGCTCCCTGTATATATATAATTAGATTTGGTGAGAATCATTTACCTTGTAGTTACTAATGCAGAGTCAACGTATAATCTTCGGACTCTATTGCTAGATGTGTGGTCCTTGTTTTCAATTGAAACCAAAAATTTAAAAAGAAATGATGGAAGATGCTTCGGATTGGTCACGTAATGAAAAGCTCTGCAAAAGTTGGCATGACTTTGTTAACGTGAAGTATGCTTCATATTTGTAGTATCATAAGATAGTTTAACTGATCATTACTTTGACAAGAATTATATGTGCTATGGTCATAGAATTTGTCTTCTTGTATTGAAGATTTAGGCTAGCTTTCGATCGAAGCAAAAGTTACTACTCCTACATCAAATAAACCCAATTAAACATTGCACGGATCATCTATGTGGCAGGGGCGGATCCAGAAAGTCTAATCGAAGGGAGTCAAAAAGGCATAAAAAAATTGATGGCTAACATAAAAGAATTACTCAATTTGACTACTAATCATTTAATTTTGCTTTTCATAATAATTTATTTAACTTGGTAAGGTTAATCAAGAACGAATTATTAATCTTGCATGAAAAAGTTTAACTCTTACTCTATAGATGAATTATTAATGTGATTATTAAATGTATGAGTACAATAGTCACGTATAAGTTAACATACTATAAGAATTTAAACTTCAAAAAAACTAATCTTGATCAATTCTTGTTTTTTCGTGATCAGGAGATTTGAAATATAGAAATTGGAAGAACGAAGATGGAGTCAAAGAATGAGAAAGAAGAATATGACAACCGATGGCATAAAGAGTAAAAAATAAAACAAAAAGAAACCCTAATTAATTAACGTTACGAGATTTGTGTAAATTTTTCAAAAGTTGGGGTTGGGGAGGGGGGGGGGGTGCCGTGGCCCCCCTCGGTCATGCAAGAGATCCGCCCATGCATCTATGCTCGACTTGTATTTGGTTGTTCAGAAACTTATTCAAAATATATCGTAAGATAAATGAACCAAACTTGATTACATTCAAAAACTTTGTAAGAGCTCATTGACCTTTGTAGACTAACTTGAACGAGAAACAAGTCAAACTTGATAACGATCTAAATCTGGATAGATAGAACGAATTAGAGAGTGTATTAGAAAGTGTTTGTGATTGATTTTAAAATGGTCAAACCTGATTAAATCCAGATTAAATCAGGTTTGAAGTGTTTGGCAAAAAAAAGTAAACTGATTAAATCTGTTCTTATGTGCTCAAAACTGATTAAATCCATAATTCTCATTTTCTTGGATTAAAATTTAATCAGTTTTTAAGAATCAGGTTTGACCAAGAGAATTACTAAAATATCCTTACAGGTAAACAGACATTAAATGCTCATTTTCAATTTGATAACACTATATGATAATTTTGCCACACTAAACATAATTTAATCACTTTTTATCTAAACACCTTCAACAACTTTTAATCCATTGTGCTTAAAATGGATTAAAGCTGATTTTAAAAACTGATTCTGATTTAGTTAAAATTTACTTTTAAGAATCAATCTCAAACGGCCTCTTAATATTGACTCATCTCGATTCAGTCATCAACGGCCCTACATTTCACTTTCAAGTGTGGGACAGTACTATGAATTTTAGCCACCAAAACTAGAAACCTGGTCTCTAGTGAAGCAGAAATGTGGATACTATGTATGCACCGGAGAGGATCCGAAATCCAACCCCACTGATTCACTCAAAAAGGGAAAATACATATAGAACTAAACCATTCTATAAATGACTGAAATGAATCCCATGAGGGCTGACTTCCTAAGTAGGCTTCCAAAAGAGAGGGACAGCCACTAAATTGTTGATTATGTTGATGCTTCAGCATGCCATAATCCCATGCTTGACATAACAGACTAATATTTCAAGTTGAAGGGAGACAACACACCAGAAAACAACAAATTATAAATACAGACAGTTTAGTATATTGTCGAGAAGCTCAAAAAGTTAAAAAGAAAACACAGTACACAAGCACCAAAACAATGAGAAAGCAGATTAAATTATACAATTATGCCTTTTTTGGTAAATAAAGAATTCTTGTTTTGGCAGAAAGGCAACGCATAGAACTCAAAGATGGTAAACATCAGTTCACATGGACCAGCTTTGTTACTGGTCTTCCATCACCATGTTGGGTCTATGTACATGTGGGTCGGAATATCTTTCTATATTTAGCTTCACAGACCAGTCAATGAATTAAAGTTTCCGGTTGCCTAGTGATATTTTTGTTTCCGTGTCATGCGAATTTGGTATGATCCTTTAAAGTTAAGCCAGAAGTTTGCATTCATAAATGGTGAAATTTTGTCAAGAAAAGCACTTTTTTGTAAAAGTTTCATGATCAACGACAAAGATTGCTAATACAGACGTTTAGGTACTACAAGAAATCCTGATTCACAGTTTGCTAGGCCTACGGAAACTTAATTCTTATTGTTCGGTTCAAATTGTGTAGTTTGCTCCTACTAAACTTTTACATCCTCGACCGGTCATACTATTATTCAGTAATCTAAAGTCAGTAATGGGTACTGAAGCAGGTTGAATTTGTGGCGCAGGAAGCTGTGACCTTAACGTGCTGCAAATTTCAGCATATAAGGAAGGGGTCAATTGCTGGCTAGACATTCTGACCCACTCACTAATTTGTCTTAAAATAGTTGCATAATCCTCCCTGGCCTACACTCTTTAGCTTTCCATGTGTATTTGCCTTTCGATTCTTCATCATCATCATCGTCATAATAATAATATCTTTAGAGAGGCTAACAACTTGCAAATGTGCTAAGCTTGCCCATCGCTATCTTCCCCACCCCACGTTGCAGATATGCCCATGACAATTTCAATGGAATTTAGAATTTTAGGCAACGTGCACGTCAGAGTCAGATATGCAGTAGTTTCGAAAAAAAAAAAATAATTTTTTAAAGTAATTTTGTATAATCAGGAAGCAAGAAATATGACAAAAATATATTTTATTTTCATTATAATCTGGTTACGCTTTGCCTCTTACTCCATAAAAAACGAGCGTAAAAATGCGTCCAAACATAAATTGCCATTGTGACAGTTTCACAGACTATCAGTGTAATGCTTTCCATTGGATTGTAGTAGAAGGAATGGATAGATCCAAGAATTATAGACAAAGTGCCAACTTACCTGTAGTTGGTGCAACCTCTTGAACGAACATTCCTCCTTGGGTGGAGCTCTTCTAGAGGGGATTGACCAATATATTCTTGGAGGAACCATGGTCGCTGCCACGAACTTGCCTAAGTACCTTTCAGGATATAGCAAGAGCCAGGAAGCTGAGGGAGGTAGAAATGGTAATAATTTCACCCTTTGAGTTACTCCCTCGTCTGCAAGTTAGACCATAAATTTACATAAGACCCCAAAACTGATCCATTCCGTTGTAGATTGGTGATGCATAAACTAATAAGTCAAAGACAGAGACGAACATAAATGGTCTTCGTCCTTGCATTGTTTTATTTAGACCGCTAAGTTCTTCATCTATCATACATGAAATAATTTTAAAGATCGAATGTTTTACTCAGTGAGTTTATTTTTTTTTCCAAATATGATTTTGAATTAGACATGATGCTTCAAAATTGTGTCACAACTACATTCTACAATCTGCTTCACTCAGATCGAAGCTTAGGATCGGGTGGATCCTAAAGTCTTTCTTTGATTACATGACTTTCACACTATGCGTGAGAACATCTGTTAAAAGTTTCTCCTCAAACATATATAAGATTGAGATTGATTCTTATAACTGATGAGCTCTTTCTCATCTGAATATGCTTTTGTAAGATCGTTACTTGTACATTTACAGCGTCGTAGATGATCCTTTTCATTCAATTTTTTTTTAAATCTTTTTATAAACGAAATATGATAGAATACGCAACAGTGACCTCATTTTTTTTCACTTTTGTTTAGCTATGTGACGGCAATAAACTAATCATTTGTAAGACTGACATCAACTTCAGGCACCAATATGCTTATGCTTGAGATAGAAATGCGGCTGCTTTATCAAAGTTCATAGCGAGTTTCAAAAGGAAAATGACAGAAAGAAGAGCCAGACGTAGAGTTGTCAAACGGGCCGGGCGGCCCGTGGGCTGGCCCGGCCCGGCCCGGCCCCATCCATGAACAGTAGCGGCCCAGCACAAGCGGGCTTGGGCCTGGGCCTGGACCAGGCCTTTAGTTTCTGCGAAAAAGCCCGGCCCGGCCCCGAAACGGCCCGGTTTGGCCCGGCCCGAAGTCGGCCCAGTTCTGGCCCGGTTTGGCCCGGGTCTGGCCTGGTTTTGGCCCCACCACTTGTTTGAATTTTTTGCTTTTCCCCCCTTTCTTCCACCCCTTTTCCAAAATTCCACTTTTACCCCCCCCCCCCAACAGCATTGTTATGTGTTAAGATTTTATTAATAAAGCTCACCAAGAAGAGTATGAAAATGTTTAACATATAATAAAACATATAATGGCTAACAAATAAATATGTATATACATACATACATATATATGTATATTACTTATAATGAAATAAAAGGATAAAGATTAGGTTCGTTAAATTGTGAATATTGTCTAGAGATGAAATTTAAAATTGAATAACAAGAAAAAAAAAAAAAAAAAAGGGCCCGGGCCCGGCCCAAGCCCGGCCCTAGATATTGGGCCTAGGGCCAGGGCCTGGACTGGGCCTAGGTTTGCCTTCGGCAGGCCCGGCCCGGTTGGCAGCCCCACCGGCCCGGCCCCACAGCAGACCCGATGGGCTTGGGCTGGGCCGGCCCAAGCCCGGCCCTTTGACATCTCTAGCCAGACGTATGTGCTGGTGGAGACATATATATATATATATATATATATATATATATATATATATATATATAGGATGGTTCCACATGGGAAGACAAGACTAATTCGAACGTCCAACTGGCCGTCGTGACCCCCTATGAATCGCTCCTCCTTTTTCATATTCTTTCCTGTTCATAATAGAAAAGTACCCAACTTTTTATATGTGAGAAAGAAAACTACCGACTTACCTTAGCTGACATGAACATTTGATTTATAATTTAATCAATCTCAGAATAATGTCTATATCAAATTCAAATCGTGAAAACTTGCCGATTTACATTAAGATGAAAAAAAAAGTGTGTATCAAATTCCAATCGGAATAATATGTGCATGGAATTCAAATCAGAATAATGTGTGTATCATCTGACATGCTTTCTTTCTGATGGATGATAGGAGATTATCGAATTATGTAATGCAAGATGAATATTTAGCTTATAGTTAGCCACCATCGAAATAATGTTTTATCCAACTCAAATTGTGAAAATTTCGTGTTGAACTTATAAGCATGCGATTGGAAGGGGAAGATGATAATAATGACAAAGAATAAGGCCAAAAAACATTAAAATCAGATTCACCACTTATTTTAATAACTCAGAAATGTGTTGCCGCTAATGCCAAAGCCATGTAAACTATTCTGTTACCACCTCGGTACTGAAGAATATTCCAAATAACATACTAATTTTGGCTCTTTTTATGCATTCTACTTTTTCAATAAGCCAAAATTCATAAATTAAGATCAAAATGAGACATTCTTACCCTAAAGTTTCGTTAAAAACCATAGAGGATATGAATCAGAACCAAAATCTTAGCAATTTATATTATGTGTTAATAAGTAAACATATATGCCACTAATTGGCATATATATATATATATATATATATATATATATATATATATATATAGCACGCGTTTGTTCTTTTTTTTTTGCTTAACCTAGGCATTTCCAATAATAGAACCGTACACGGGTATAAGCCCTTCGGTGGATATGCTTCAGAACCACAAAATCCAAAAAATGCTGTCCTATTTTGGTGGGGCTAACAAGGCTGGTTCCTGAGGCGAGCCGCCTGCTTCATCCACCACGGACACGGAGACTTCAGGGCTAAGGCATCCGATGGCCCTCAACGGTTGGATTGTGTCCCCACTTCTAGACCCCCTGTGCCTTTGAGGTCATGACAGAGTCAAAGCAAAAGAAAAAAGAGGGAGTCAAGTTTGCATCCACACAGATATTTTATTGGTCACAGCTGCACTAAAATAACGCGTACAAGGAACGTAGGGAGGAGCTAATTACGCGCAAGTCCGTTGCCGGACAGGAAATAATGGTTGGAAATCGTGGGAGGCCTGTTCACGTGTAGGCTAAATACGCTCAAAGCACAGTTAAAAAATAAAGGTTAATACTGCTAAAAATTTCTTTAAATCCGTTTACCTGACTTGAGCTCTTATCGTTTTGAAGATACAAGCGGTGGAAGCGGTGTCGGTCTTTTGTGACGACCGCTTCCCGATCATTTTACGATTTCACAATAGCCGATAATCAAGGTAAATTATAATATTCTTTTCGTTGAAAATTTTCCCTTATCGTGTCAAAACATGCTAACGAGGTAAAACGGCATAAATAGACCTTAGCGGACATTGAAGTAGTGAGTATTAATCAGGAAGATATTTTACAAGCCGAGTCACGTCCTGTCAACGTTGGCCCAGAGACACCACGACGGGAAAAACCTCTATATTATGCTTTGAATGTTACGGTTTTTAAAAATGTGAGACATAAAGCTAAAAGCTCCCCCACCCTCCTCCCTCTCTGGCCTTTTAGCTCGCTTCTCTCTCTGTCCTTCGTTGGCGGCGACGGTGCGAGGATTCTGTTGGATCTGTACCGTCTAAGTTGGATAACATCTCACTCGCCGCCGGCGACCGGTTAATGTTGGTGGCCGAACAAATCGTGCAATGACGGTTTCTCCCACCATCTCTCTCGTAAAAGGTTAAAATACTGGCAACGCCTTTCAAATCTACTGCGTTTGTGCACAATGTGTGGCTTGTTTTGATGATTCTGTTTGCCATTTTGATAACATTTATTCTGCTTTATGAGCTTTCGATTTAAACTAGGGAAGCGATCTGATTAATGGCTTTTGTCGTTTGAGGATTGCGATTTTGAGCTTGATTTGTCTTACCTTTTTCTTCGCCTGGCTGAATTATCGGATCGGATTCGGGTTTTCGTTGGGTTATAGGGCCTATTTTGGCCGGGGAAGTGACAGATCCGGATTCGGATTGAATTCTAATCGGCCGGATTTCGTTTGATTTGATTCGTCAAACGGCTGTAGACTTTGGATTAAGAGTGGACGTCTTTTTCGGTTACGAATATTCGAATCTAATCTTTTCAACTCGGAAAGTGTGTGGTTTTGGATAAAAAGGGTCGGGAAGAACTTCCTTCCTCTTTTAGAAAAAACGAAAAAGACTTTATAATAATTTCTTTTAAGGTTGCTGGAGAAATTAATCAACAAGGGGATTTGTTAAAAAAAAATTCTTCGGCTTAGTCCATATTTTGGGATCTCTGATCGTCTTTTGTGTTCTCTTTCATTTTGTCTTGACGTCAAGATCTAACGTAGTTGTTGACTATGACTTCATTGGTTGTACTTGTGAACACAAGGAGATCTAAGAAATCGCAAACAGCTTACTTAAGCCCACTAAAATCGATCTTGATTAGAGGCAACCGTTCATCAGGAAAAGTACTTCCAAAATTAGGATGATAACTACTTGAGATGAGGCAGAAAATTGGGCGTCCCACCCTTTCTGTGCCCTTAGGAGGTGTGACTATCATGAAAGTAGTCTTTGTTTATTTTGTTTTATAGTTGGTAAGTTGCTTGAAAATTTTGAGTTAGAAATTATGGTTGATTTTCCTTGTCGTGATATTATGGTGAAGAGGTGTAAAAGGGGTCAACCTCATGTAACGTGAATCTTTCTAACGTGTATAAGTCCAGATTTTCACGAACTACTCCCTTTTTCGGCACAAATGTAGGAAAAAAAATAATCTCATATCCTTACCAATAGAAAGTACCTAGAGGGATAGGAAGAGGTGATAAATACCAGATCCATCATTGTCCAAATATCCCTCGTAGGGTTGTTCTGATCATCAAAACCTACATATATATATATATATATATATATATATATATATATATATATATATATATCTGTTTCTTTAGCTTGCTCATATATGTACATAGAAGGTTGGTTTATTGATCTGATAGTTTACTTGTATCAAAATTGGTTTGTGTATTGACATCTCTATGATTTGGTTTTTTCAGTGTTGGGCACAATGGCTAGTGACAAGAAGTACATCACAGCCGAAGAGTTGGAGAAGCACAACAAACCAGATGACCTATGGATATCTATCCAGGGCAAGGTTTACAATGTCACAGATTGGGCTAAGATACACCCTGGTGGGGATGTTCCTCTTCTGAACATGGCTGGCCAGGATGTCACCGACGCGTTCATAGCTTTCCATCCAGGTACTGCTTGGAAACATCTTGACAAATTCTACACTGGGTATCATGTGAAAGATTATCAGGTCTCGGAGGTGTCCAAGGATTTCAGGAAACTTGCTACCGAGTTTGTAAAAGCGGGGATGTTTGAGAAGAAAGGGCATCAGGTTATCTATTCGCTTTGCTTCGTTTCTTTGATGCTATTCGCATGTATTTATGGGGTTTTGCGGTCAGATAGCTTCTGGGTTCACATGCTCAGTGGTGCATTGTTGGGATTTTCGTGGATTCAAGTGGCTTATCTGGGTCATGATTCTGGGCATTACCAAATGATGGCCACTCGTGGATGGAACAAATTTATGGGAATTCTTATTGGGAATTGTGTCACTGGGATCAGCATTGCTTGGTGGAAGTGGACTCATAATGCCCATCACATTGCTGTCAACAGCCTTGACCATGATCCCGATCTTCAACACTTGCCTATGCTTGCAGTTTCTTCGCACCTCTTTAAATCGTTGACATCGTCCTTCTATGGAAGGAAGTTGACGTTTGATCGATTTGCTAGATTCATGGTGAGTTATCAGCATTGGTCATTCTATCCTGTTATGTGTGTTGCGCGCGTCAATCTATATCTGCAGACATTTTTGTTGTTGTTCTCAAAGAGGAAGGTGCCCGACAGAGCTTTGAACATAATGGGTACCGTTGTTTTTTGGACTTGGTTTCCTCTTCTTGTTTCCTGCCTACCCAATTGGCCTGAAAGGATTGCGTTTGTTCTGGTTAGCTTTTGTGTTACAGCAATTCAACATATTCAATTTTGCTTGAACCATTTTGGTGCACATGTCTATATTGGACCACCGAAGGGGGACAATTGGTTTGAGAAACAAGCTAGTGGAACGATTAACATTTCATGTTACCCTTGGATGGACTGGTTTTATGGTGGGTTACAATTCCAGCTTGAGCACCATTTGTTCCCTAGGTTACCTCGGGTCCAGCTTAGGAAGATTTCTCCTACTGTGAGGGAACTATGCAAGAAGCACAATGTGCCTTACACGAGTCTGTCCTTCTATGAGGCCAATGTACATACAATCAAGACGCTTAGGGCCTCAGCCCTGCAGGCCCGTGATCTCGCTAACCCCATTCCCAAGAATATGTTGTGGGAAGCTGTTAACACTCATGGCTGAGGATCTCATGAGGCTCATCAAGATTGCTACCATCACAGTCATGCAAGCCCAGCAGTTCTTCTGTAAGAAATTCAATTTGTTTTCTTGGTTTGAGCAAATAATAAGAAGATTGTTGTCTTCGGCGGCTTTTTGGTTGCAATTTTTATCATGTCTTACTGGCTAACACTGGATCTGCTTCATCATATTTATTAGGATTTACTTGGGGACCATGTATTAATTCGTATTGGATTCCAATGTACTCCGTATTTATGTCATTTTTTCTTGTATATAGCTTATATTGTTTTATATGCAGTATATCGCAGTTGTTTGAGTACAAAATCAGTACTTTTTTGCTTTTTTCAAACCCATAAGGGTAACTGATGTCAGTGTTTTGAATTGAATGCGGATCTTCTGAAGTTGTAGTGAAGTTTAGCTGGGAGATTGACTGCTAATTGTCACGGACTGCTTGAGAAGGAGGTCATTTTTGGAGGTTACACCATGCAGGCGCTTGCGGAGCGCTTATGGGACGCTCTTGGCAATGAGTGGGCATGATCTCCGGAATGTTATGCACTTTGAGTATTCTAGGAGGAGTCTAGAATAGTAGAGAGGAGGCTTGTAAATATTGTAGAGAGTTCTAGAAGGTAAATGTACACTGTAGGATTGCATGTGTCTCTACCATTCATTGAGGAGGTGGACTAGTATATAAAGCCAAGGCCTCACTTGGCCAAGGCATCCTAGACAATCTAAAACATCTATAGAGGTCCAAGTAATATAAGTAGGATTCATTTCCCAAACTCTTATGTCTTCTTGTTCATTTACTTCTAACATTGTCCAGCGCAAGGGATAGGCTGATTTAGTGTGCAAGCGGGGCTTGATCTAGCTAAGTGCCACATGGTCGACTTAGAGAAGTTATTAGTACCGTGACATAATGTTCAGTTCAGTAGAATCGTCAAATTTCTTTCTGCAGCTGATTTTTTATGGCTATCTTCACCATTTATGTGATAAATTTTTATATATTTAGTCACCTGTTCGCCTCAAACTATGTATTAGCAAACTTGCATCTCTTTCTGATATAAGCCTCTGCTCAAATTATCAGTGTTGGGAGCCTCATACACTTAGCTTGGTAATTTTATTGTTGTAAAGGTGTTATGACCTTAAGTACCCTACGTCTGTTAGTGAATTGGTTTCATATGGTTGCTTTCTAATGTCAATCCTTGCAGCGAGGACCCTGATAAGCCTGCAAAACTGTTCAGATATACTTAACAAATTTCTTTTGGCTCAAGCTTAAAATGTGTTAAATTGTCAGCATTTTGTGTCCCAGTTTGTGTGATTGCGATTCAAATGGGGTTGTTGGCTCCAGCTAAGAGTTGTTCTATGTTTGTCTTTTGTGTTTGCGCTTTAGCACCACAATTGACCCCAAAAACTTTAGACACTATTCAGAGTGAACTGGTTTAATTCAGTGCAAAATTGGATCATTGGTGTTTCCTGGATCGCACTCCAATTCCTAGGTGTTCAAATTCCTGAAATTGCCTGGATGATTCAAAAGAGATAAGTATAAGACTACTTGTGTAAATATGCATTAGAAAAGTATTCTGACTTGAATTAGATAATGGAGCTTAGAAATTTTAGTTGATATTGTTAGAGGGTAATGTGATTAGATCATGCATTAAAAGAGATTTGATTTGGACCGGGACTTTAAGCTATACCATGATTATATTTACAATGAGGACTTCAAGTTATATATATTATAATAGCACTACCAATTAAGACTCCAAATGATTATATCATTACATTCACAAATTATATAAAAATTATAGGTCTAATTTTAAAACTGTACCCTCAACTTTACCCTCAATACAACTTTAGTACCTAACTTTGAAGGTGTGCTAAAGAAATACTTAAGTTCGAAAAAATGATCCAAATCAATATCTCGGCTAACAGACCACAGATGCCGATAAAAAGTCTTAAGAGGTAGGACCGTCATTATGAAAAAGTCAGATAGCGTTTGCGTTCACATGCTCAGTGGCGCATTGTTGGGATTTTCGTGGATTCAAGTGGCTTATCTGGGTCATGATTCTGGGCATTACCAAATGATGGCCACTCGTGGATGGAACAAATTTATGGGAATTCTTATTGGGAATTGTGTCACTGGGATCAGCATTGCTTGGTGGAAGTGGACTCATAATGCCCATCACATTGCTGTCAACAGCCTTGACCATGATCCCGATCTTCAACACTTGCAGTTTCTTCGCACCTCTTTAAATCGTTGACGTCGTCCTTCTATGGAAGGAAGTTGACGTTTGATCGATTTGCTAGATTCATGGTAAGTTATCAGCATTGGTCATTCTATAATGTTATGTGTGTTGCGCGCGTCAATCTATATCTGCAGACATTTTTGTTGTTGTTCTCAAAGAGGAAGGTGCCCGACAGAGCTTTGAACATATTGGGTACCGTTGTTTTTCGGACTTGGTTTCCTCTTCTTGTTTCCTGCTTACCCAATTGGCCTGAAAGGATTGCGTTTGTTCTGGTTAGCTTTTGTGTTACAGCAATTCAACATATTCAATTTTGCTTGAACCATTTTGGTGCACATGTCTATATTGGACCACCGAAGGGGGACAATTGGTTTGAGAAACAAGCTAGTGGAACGATTGACATTTCATGTTACCCTTGGATGGACTAGTTTTATGGTGGGTTACAATTCCAGCTTGAGCACCATTTGTTCTCTAGGTTACCTCGGGTCCACCTTAGGAAGATTTCTCCTATTGTGAGGGAACTATGCAAGAAGAACAATGTGCCTTACACGAGTCTGTCCTTCTATGAGGCCAATGTACATACAATCAAGACGCTTACGGCCGCAGCCCTGCAGGTCCGTGATCTCGCTAACCCAATTCCCAAGAATATGCTGTGGGAAGCTGTTAACACTCACGGCTGAGGATCTCATGAGGCTCATCAAGATTGCTAACATCACACTTATGCAAACCCAGCAGTTGTCGCGTAAGAAATTCAATTTGTTTTCTTGGTTTGAGCAAATAACAAGAAGATTGTTGTCTTCAGCGGCTTTTTGGTTGCAATTTATATCATGTCTTACTGGCTAACATTGGATCTGCTTCATCATATTTATTAGGATTCCGTAATATTTTTTTATGTATATAGATAGCTTATATTGTTTTATATATTGTTTGAATACAAACGATATTACAATCAGAACCTTTTTGCGTTTTTTCAAACCCATGTTCATACCATTTCACCGGATTAGAAAGGGCAACTAATGTCGGTTTTTTTATTTTTTCTCAGGGAAATTTTTTAGACTTGCATTAATATCAAAGAAAGATGAACAGATAACAGTCTTGTCGGGATTGCCATAAAACAACAAATTACAAAAGGGGATATAACATAGTGAAGCTAAACAAAATACTCACTACTAAATAAACTAGTAATGCACAGACTAGCAAGGCCACATAGTGATTCCTCTCATGCGCATCATAAGATAAGAAATCACTCCTGGTTTGTGAAAGAGTACTATCCTTGCTGTCATGGCAAACAGTTTGACTTCTTGTAGTATGTCTGGATCACCGATGGTTAAACTGTACATATCAAAAGAGGAGCAAATGTGGCATATATCATATATAATAGGCTTTACCATATAATCCAGTATATCAGCATCCGCCATCTGTCTCCGGGTGAGACATTGGATAATCTGAGAGTGTCTCTGGTGGTGACATCGGATAATTTGGGAGTTTGACGGGTCCAATAATCTTCAGCTTTTTCACGTGACCATCCATCTGTCCTGTATTAAGCCGCTCTCTGTCTCGTTTGGGCGACTAAGATTATGGTAAAATGTCCATCAGATCTTCTAAAGAACAAGTTGGAGTAAGTGAGTACTCATTCCAATCTGGCGATAAAGTATCCTCTGATTCAGTTCCCTGCGATGGTAGTCTAGCCATCAGTTTGTCGCCCCCAGCAATCTGCTTCACTTCCTCCTCCCCAATGCCCAATGAGAGGGACTGGGTGTCTTCAACATCGTTCGAAAATGCCTCTTCACAGGTAGGAGCATAAAAATGATTCCGCAAGGTTGTTCCTCGATTTTCCTGTCCAGGATCAGTTACTATTTTCTTCCTTGGTGTGGCAGCATTAATCGCCGAAGCAAGGAGTTTTGGAGTAGGGTGGAAATGCGAGGGAATGGAAGTTGGTGGAATGGCCTTATGCATCGGTTCCTTCCCAGGCCTATGTGAACGAGTGCCATCAAATGCAGGGTCGTTTTCCTCTAATCGATTCACGTGTTCTGGTTCAAGGGTTCGGACATTTGAAGCATGTGGAACATGTAATACTTCGCCTTGAGTGTTGTGATGGGAGTTGGAAGTGTAAATGCCAGAATACGGAAGAAAGGGGTCACCCCTCAATGCTGGTGGGATGGGTAGCGAGGTATCTTCAACCGGTTTGAAGGAAATTGAATATGCCGTAGGATTTGCAAATGGGATTGATGGGGGATGTTATGATTCGGCTCGTGGCTGGGAGTTGTGTATTGTGGATTGCAGTCAGGTGGAGCCAACGGCAGGATGAGTCACTGTTGTCAATGGTGCCTGCTTGATATATTGCTTTTTTTTTTTTTTTTTTGGGTGATAAAGACCGAGAATAACATTAATAAAGTGCTTTTGTAGCAATTACTTTTGCCAAGTGACATAAAGTTCACGACAAATCCATGACTCTATGTACACAAAAATTTAGCAACTAATCTTATAAACTTATGCACATTACAGTTGAACTAAAGCAAAACAAATCCTACACTATAATTCAACTTAAAGTAACATGTTCAACCTACGGAATTAACAAACTAAAAGAAACAAACTAAAAGAAACGAAACATAAAAAATAATAAAGCACAAGTACAACGTAGTAACAATAGAGAAGACAACAGAAACCGCATGGGCGAGTAAACCGTTAACAAGGCACAACACAACTCAACTCCAAGGTCGTCAACACCACAAATTTTATTCTTCTACTATCCTTTTCTCAACTCCGAACCAACTTTCACCAGACTGGGCGGAGAACACACTATTCACCCACAACAGATCACGGTAGACGCAGGACGCTGAATCACGGAAAGGAGCCGTAACCCAACCCTCCTCCCCCCTCCCCCTCCCCCAACGAGAACAGATTGCCCCGGACCCTAGACTGATCCCCCCCCAACCCAAGGTCTCGAATGCCCCCCTTTTCTCCCAACAGAACGCACCCTACCCTACCCTACCCTACCCCCACCCCCGAGACCCTATCCCCCCTACCCCACCCGCCCAAGACCCCAGGATCCACCAAACAAACCATGACCATGGCTAAGCCCCCTCTAGATCAAGCCCTCCTGCAACTACCAAAGATATCACAACCAACCAAAAACCCCATTTCCACCACTGTACAACAGGGAACAGATAAGAATGAAAAGCATAAAAATTGAAATAGTTTTTAGAAATGTCAGTCAAGCAGCGCCAGCGTAATTCCGGTCACCGCAGGCAAAATTCCGGTTACCTCCGGCGGAAGGTGCAAAAGAAGACGAATGAGCAGATCTGTTTGGATCTACCAAGATCGATCGAGATCGGAGACTTACCGAAAGCTCGCCGTCTCCGATCAGATCTGGTGAGACGCGCACCGCCACCATCCGCCAATCCCTTGCGTCTTCGACCACCCACTGATCAAGCCTTAATGCTACCACCACACAAGACAAAAACATGGAAATTATAGACTACTTGTCGGAGAGGCTGCCACCCCACGCGCGCGGAAGCACGGTAGGAAGGCCATGGTGGCCGTCTGTCGGAATTTGTTCTTTAGAGAGAAGGCAGAGATAATGGTTTTTTAGAGAGAATATCATGCAGCTTTTTTTGTGAGTATATATGCTCGATGTATGGGTTGACTAGCGGAATCCCCACCTTTTTGAGAAGTTGGTCCAAAACCCCCCTATGTGTTATGGCCCACTGGGTACGAAGCTTGGAGATCAAGGTTAGAAGACCAGGTTCTTGTGCCAACAAGCGGCCAGTTCGTTGACCATGCTTCCAGAGAGGAATTGCGTCAGATGTCTCTGGGTGGTTGGTAAGGGAGTGGAACACGTGGACACACTAGATACCACCTGGTCGATGGCCGAGTTGTCATCCGAGTCAATACTGATTGGTTCCTGTTCATACCCCTCCGCTGCCGAGTTGTACAGTGTCTCATCCGATGTTATACTGCCCTCTTCCATGGGCTCAGGTCCCGAGATCGGAGATGATAACTGAGAAAATACCGGCGAGATGGGTTCTTGCTGATTATGTTCTTCCATCGGATGATCATCCGGTATGTCCACCTGATCGTCATTCCAAGAGTCCGATGAGAAGTAGTCTGAATCACCTGATGATTCTGAGGAAACTGGCGGTGAATAAGCTGTAAAGATATGATGCAATTCCGTTCCGATGGGCGTGTCAACTGTACTTATCCTCGATGTACAGTTAAAATTGGTATTTGGCAAAGCCCGATTGAGATCCCCATACATTGGAAATCCCGGGGGGTGGGTGGGTTTCAAGGAGAGATGTTGAAGACAAAGGCTGTATGAATTGTGTCATTTGATTTTTAACATCGCTCGGCAGTACGCTCACAACAACCACAAAGACAACATATGTGGAACACTTTCTCAAAGCTAAAGCCTAACCAAGTAGTTATTTGTTTGAGCAGAACAAGAAAAACCCCAGAGAGTAACGGCTCATCTATTGGCAAACGCACCAAAATGTGGAAGTAGTCAGTATATTTCGTGCGTATTGCTCCCCGGTTGACACGAATCGTAATGCCAGTAAGATCTCTGATTTGGCAAGCCAAATGTAAGAAATAACAATCGCTTGGTACACTACGCGAACCCATAGGTCCATGGAGGTAAAGCTCACCATCGAGCCAAATGTCAGGGTTTTGAATGCGGATCTTCTGGAGTTGTAGTGAAGTTTAGCTGTGAGATTGACTACTAATGCTGACTTCCGTAGAATCGTCAAGTCTTTTTGCAGCTGATTTTATATGGCGATCTTTACCATTTCTATGATAAAAAAATCTTGTTTGTACATATCTTTAGTCACCCGTACATTAGTAAACTTGCGTCTCTTTGTCATGTATGCCTCTCTCCTCAAATCATCAGTGTTGGAGCCTCATGCGCTCGGCTAGTTAATTTTATTGTTGTAGAGGTATTATGACCGTAAGTATCCTATGTACAGAGGTTGTTAGTGAATTGGCTTCCGAAGGTTGTTCTCTAATGTGAATCCTTGCAGCTAACTCCCTGGTAAGCCTGCAAAACTACTCGGATATACTTAAAATTTTCTTTTTGGTCCGAGCTTAAATGAGTTAAATTATCAGCATCTTCACCTGGCTACTATTTTGTGTCTCCAGTTTGTGTGATTGCCCACTGAAATGGGGCTCTGTTAGCTCCAGCTAAGATTTCTATGTTTCTCTTTTGGTTTTGCGCGTTAGGCCCTCAATTGACCCCAAAAAAGTTGAGATGCTGATTCAGAATGAATTGGTTCATTTGAAGTGTAAAATTGGATCATTGGTGCTTCGGTGATCGCACTCCTATTCCTAGGTGTTCAACTTCCTGAAAATGCAGTGGATGGTCTTATGAATCTTAAAGATGAACACACAGAAAAACTTCTGATATGAGGTATTAGTGTTAGATTGTTATATTGAAGATTGTGAGTGTATGTGTTGTGAGTAAAGTTCAAGGACTAAATGGTTTTGTTCTTTATCCCACGTTGCAAATCTCTCGACATAAAAAGTCTAAGGTGCTGAATAGTGTTTCTACAAAATTTTATGACCAAAATGCCATTTAACTTGCAACATATTACATACTAACTAGCCAACTGGTTCGTGCGGATGGAAACCGTTGCGAACATCTCTCTACATAAAAGGTCTAAGGTGCTTAATAGTGTTTCTACGTACTTATTCCCTTCTCTTCTTTGCATAAAAAGTCTAAGGTGCTTAATAGAGTTTCTACATATTTTTATGACTAAGATGCCCTTTAACTTGCAACATACAAACTAACCGGCCAACTGGTTCGCGCGGATGGAAACCGTTTTGAGTATTTCCCTACAGAAAAAGTCTAAAGTGCTTAATAGTGTTTCTGCACATTTTTGTCTTCGCTTCTCTCTACATAAAATGTCTAAGGTGCTTAATAGTGTTCTTACCCATTTTTATGACCAAAATGACTTTTAGCTTGCAACGTATCACAAACTAACCGGGAAACTGGTGCGGATGGGAACTGTCGTGAATATGAAGAGGAAAAACGAAACGGAACAAAGAAGAAATTCCTTCGCTCCTGCCCTTCAAATGATGATCTCTACCATCCCCTGCAGTACCAGCAAGCTTTCCAATTTATCTGATTAACCATTTGTACCGTCGGCCGCTCGATCTCTTCTATCTTTTGCCTTTGCACTGCATGCAAGGTGTTTAACCAATCGTATACTTTGGCCTTTCCCAATGTTCCCCACCGAGTTATTACAAACGTAGTGCTCTTCAACTCTAATTTTGTTGAAATGTTACGCATATCATCAGAAGAACTTTTCTTTTCTTTCTTTTTTTGAATTGAATTGGTTAGAATTTGTCTTTAACAAAGTTACTACGTACTGTCAATTTACTATGGTTTAGCTTTGGGAGAATACACACATTATATTAGTATATGTGCTAGCTATTCATATGCGAAATACTTTGAAATTTTTTTAATGACCGAATCATATCTTTTGATACACGATATCTAGGTTACATGCTGAAAAATATGAATCTTTTCAGAATACTATTACTGATCTTTTTACAGATATTAATCGAGTAATGATTTATTGAATCAAGACCTTGGGCCCTCCAAATTTATCTTTTAAAATGAACCAGTTTAGCCATGCACTTCCATTAAACGGCATCCTTCTCCCATTGTTAGAGGAAAGACGTCCTCATTTTTTGATATATTGCCTATTACCCTTCCTTTTTAACCTCAAAGCGTATACGTAAAAACTCCTAGGATGGTACCACCTTTTCATTCTTGCAATTGGTTGCAAGATTAAATGTTAAGAGACATGGCAATAATTGAACACCAAATTTGAAATTAAAGAAGGTGTCAAAGTTGTATGACAAGAGGCACTACAGTGAAAGAAGTGATCAGACACTTGAAGAATGTTGCTGCACTAAAGAATATCGAAGAAAGGCGATAGAAATAAAGAAAATCAACACATTAGGCTAGGAATATTTTTTGCAGTTAAAGTCGCGCCTCATACTTTGACAATTTATAGGTGACTCTTTTTAGCATCTATCTTCTACAATACATCGGTGTCAAGATAATCAAATCTTAGCATTGGTGAGGTCCTTGCTAGTAGCAAATAGATTTAACAAACAGTTTCTTCGTGTGTCAGTCCTTGGTGTTTTATATCCACTCCACAATAAATATCTGGCCAACGCCTCAATTGCATGATGAGCCAAACAGAAAGAAATTCTCGCTATTAGGAGCGAGAAGGAGAGGAGAAGGGGGGGGGGGGGAGGGGGGTTAACCCTGTTGATTTATATATAAATCTCAAGGGTTGTTCGATTATATAATCAAATAGAGAGCTTAAATGTTTAACATATATGCCATTGTCTTCATCTTCGTCTTTGGCAGAACCTCTACATGAGTGGCCATTTCCTTCTAAATATAAAGGCATGAGACGGTGATGCTTGCTTGCAACCCCGGTGGTTTTGTTCTTGAGTGAATTTGCCAATATTTTGGAGGCACATTAGCTGGAACAACAACGGTTGTTACCGTTGTTTGATTGAAACGGTGCCATGCCATTTGTTTTTCACAATTGAGAAGCCAAACTGCATCTGCCTCTTTGAAGAGGTGTTGTCCGTTGCTTGTGCCCTTAGCTTCTACGAACATATATGTGCCCGTGTTTTGGCAGAAGAACATATATATGTTCCGAAGAAATTACACACAGAGAGAAAGTATTTTTGTTTTTTAAAGTTCAGTTTTTTGCTCTCTTAATCTCCTAAGGTTTATATACAATTGTTTTACAAAGATTTTTGAAGATCTTTAATATTGCTAATCGCAGTTCTTCTCAGGTTTTATTGTATTTTGAGAACATATTTGCCTGCAACCTGTTAGCAAACTCTATCTTGAGTTGATGCAAATAACGTTCTAAAGAAAATGTCTTTACATACGCCTTAAAGCCCTTTTTGTTTCTATTTCCTGACAATATTTTTCCCAACAAATCCTGTGTGTCTTTTGCAGTAATGGCTTGGTGGATTGCAGTCTGTTAAGTTATCATCTGCTATAAAAGTTTAAGTTGTTAGAGAATGTGTCCAATAATGTTATAATGCTTAATACGCTCTCTCACGTAAAAAGACTAATTTAGGTGTACCACCACTAAGTGTATAATGAACAGAGTGCATACTACAGTATAATAAAGGGGGACCAAATATACCAGATAAAGAATTGAACCCAAGACCTTTACAAACCAAAGCTCTGATAACATGTTAAGTCACCATCTGCTCTAATGAGAATGGGACGAACAATGTTATTATGCTTAACACAGTCGTGGCAATGTTGGGTTTGGTGGGCAGCGATTTTGCTAATAAACATGGAGGCGGCGGGTTGGACGGTAGTGGTGAGTTCGATAGTCGAGGGGTGGCACTGTTGGGTTTGGTGGGCAACGGTTTTGCTAATAAACATGGAGGTGGAGGGTTGGATGGTAGTGGTGAGTTCAGTAGTCCACTACAAGAAAATAGGTCTTTAGTGACCGCATTTAATTGTGGTCGCTAAACTACAAGTTAGTGACCGTATTAGAGACTGCCAAGTTACGCGGTCATTAAATATATAATTAAATGGCGGGGTCAAAGAAAATTTTTTGGCGCAAATTTTTAGCAACTACCTGTCGGTCGCTAAATTAGTCACTTCTGTAGTCGCTAAATTTAGCGATCGCTGCAGCGGTCGCTAATTGTCATATATATAAAAGCAACATTTTGTGCCCTAATTTGTCTCTTTGCCTCCCAAAATCAACCGCCCACCGCCTGAACCCTCCTCCTCCGCCTGAACGCCTAACTCGTTGCCATCGCTCTGCCATCGCCGCTGCTGTCGCTCTGCCATCCCATCGCCAGTGCCTCCTCCATCATCCTCTTCGTCGCTCGAGCGACTCACTGCCCCGATGACTCACTGCCGTCGTCGTGATCGGCGACAGCCCTGGCGGTATGTAGTGTGTGCATATACGTAAAGCTTGATTAGGGTTTCGATGAGTCATGGTTTTAGCAGATTTTTGTCAGTTCATGTCCATTAAGTAATCTGTGTGGTTTCTTGATTTCACGGGTTTAGTCTTTATCTGGTGCTTGACTGGGTTTATAATACATGTACAATCAAGGCTATAATCAGTTCGATGTGTTGTTCCCTAATTTGTGCTATATATGTTAACTTAATGCAACTGCAATTCGGATTTTGATTTATTAAGGTTGTCTTTTGGATTCATTTTGCTTAATTGGGTGATAAGGGTTTTAGTGAAGTGTGATTAACCATGGTGGTTTTTTAGTATGTCGATCCTAGTTGGGTTAATAGTTTTTGGATATACATAAAGGTTGAATTGGGTTTTTGACGAGTTGGTCAATTTGAAGTCCATTAGGCAATTTGTTTTCTTGATTTAATGGATTAGTTCTTGATCTGATGCTTGATTATTAGAATACAATTAGGCTTGATTTTTGGTAGGGGTTTTATATGGGAACATAGTTCGGCCACATACAAGTTGTTTGGGACATTAAGGTACATTCATTACTAACTCTAGTTAATTGAAATCTAGAGTTAGCAATAGTGAGAGTTTATTTTGCTTTTGGGAATACTTAGAGTTTAATTCTCTTTTCTTCTTCAGTTTGGAGTATTGTTAGCTTAAAGTCTGTTCTTTTGGACCTAAGTGTGTTGTTACTGGGAAGAGAATCAAAGCGGTATGTATTTCTGCTACTTACTTTTGATTTTAATGGTTTTAATGTGGCGGAGAGAACATCGTTTTAATTCATTAGGTAAGCATGCAGTATGTATAAAGCATGCAGTCTATATGTTATTTTTGCACTGTAGTTTCTTTGTTCTTATGGATATGTTGGGTGCATATTGTGTTTTGCTTTACATGCCTTGTTAGTTGTTTTTAGAATGTCTCATAATTTCAAGACAACATAGTATTTCAGATGATTTGTTACTAGCGCATGATGGATTAGCTGTCTTAGGATTTTAAAAGCATACTTGTTCGTTTGGCAGTTTTTAAAAGCATACTTGTTCATTTGAGATTTGAGATTTGAGATTATTGATGAAGGATGTGACCCAATTGGATTGAAATATCAGATACGTGCATTTTGAACAGCTTTTTTTTTTTTTTCCATTTGAGCATTGATTATTTGATTTTTAATTTTAGGTTGTTAATTATGCATTGAGCATTTGAGAATTGAGATTGTTGATGGAGGATGGGACCCAATTGGATTGAGACGATCGGATATGTGATTTAGTTGAATGATGGGTTGAAATTAGGTTAATTAGGTAAACGCCCTTATGAAACATGACATGGTGGGTTGAAATTAGGTTCATCTTCCATAGGTTAATTAGGTTAATAAGAATCATCTTCCATGGGGTGAAATTCTGGTTCTGCCACCGATTACCCTAATCAACACTCGTTAATTTTGATTAGTACTAATCAACACTGATTAACACTGATTAGGTCAATTAGCCCTCATTATCACTAATTAACCTTGATTAACACTGAGTAACACTCAGGACACGTGTCTGACACTTCTCTGCGGTGTCCCGGTCACTACGTCTGATACCGACACTAATTAACACTGATTAGGTCAATTAGCCCTCATTATCACTAATTAA
This sequence comes from Escallonia herrerae, assembly GCA_033070095.1. Lineage (NCBI taxonomy): Eukaryota > Viridiplantae > Streptophyta > Magnoliopsida > Escalloniales > Escalloniaceae > Escallonia > Escallonia herrerae. The sequence continues at coordinate 17,370 of JAVXUP010002227.1, read as the reverse complement.
CCTTGATTAACACTGAGTAACACTCAGGACACGTGTCCGACACTTCTCTGCGGTGTCCCGGTCAGTGTCGGTATCAGACGTAGTGTCCGTGCTACCTTGATTAGCAGAAATCAACACTAATTAGGCTAAGTAGCACTAATTAGCCCTAAATACCCCTAATTAACACTAATCAACACTGATTAGTGCTAAACATCCGTAATTATCCCTAATTAATCCTGATTAACAATAATTAGCATTTATTAGCACTATTCGGCCCTAATTAGTCATAATTAATACTAAATAGCCCTAATTAGCATTAATCAATCCTGATTAGCCTTAAGTAACATTAACGGACACTAAATAACCCTAATCAGCACTAATCACCCTTAATTAGCCCTAATTATACATAATTAGCTCTAATCAGCCCTAATTTACACTATGCAGCGCTGATTATCCCTAATTAACAATGATTGACACTGATTAGCCCTAATTATCATCTACGCAGCACTGACACTTTATATGAGTCTAGGTATGGTGTTTGACAACTACCGACACCCTGATGCCTCACCAGCACCTTCGAACACGTGTCGGACACCTCTTTGCGATGTCCCGGTCGATGTCGGTGTCAGACACAGTGTCCGTGTCTGTGCTACCTATATTAGCACTAATCAACACTGACTATGCCAATCTGCCCTAATTAGCCCTAATCATCCCTTATTAGGCCTAATTGACAATAATTACGCTAATTAGCCCTACTTAACACTGATTACCCCTAATTAGCACCAATCAACACTAATTAGGCTAATCAGCCTAATTATCTTTAATTGATCCTGATTAAAAATGATTAGCAATAATCAACCCTAATTAGCCCTAACTAACACTGACGGACACTAAATAGCCCTAATTAGCATTAATCAGCTCTAATTAACACTAATATCCCTAATTACGACTAATCTGCACTGATTAGCCCTAAATAACACTAATGGACACTAAATAACCCTAATTAGCACTAATCAGCCCTACTTAACACTAAATAGCCCTAATTAGTACTAATTAGCCCTAATTATCCTTAATTAATCCTGATTACCCCTGAATAAGGCTAATTAACACTAATTAGCACCGACACTTTAAATGAGTCGAGGTATGGTGGTCGACACCTATCGACACCTCGACACCTCACCGTAACCTCCGGACACATGTCCGGCACCTCTCTGCGGTGTCCCGGTCGGTGTCGATATTAGACGCAGTGTCCGTGTCCGTGCTACCTAGATTAGCACTAATCAACACTACTTATCTTGGGCGAGTATGCCAGATATATCTATGACCAGGGACCACAATCCCGAGTTCTTCTCCAGAACCATGTGGGGGCAGCTGGTGTCGCATTGGAGTACTCTAGACTGGGCGAAGCTGAGTGAGCGAGGCACGGAGATGACTCACAACGTAAGGAAAATAAAGCACAGTGTTGGTTCTCGTCCATTTGCCGTGCACGAGTTGACGTTGATAGAGGAGGACCCTGACAGGAGGCCCCCTACGAGGCTCCGCCATTTTGAGCGCACAAACCAGAATAGTGATGGGAAGTGGGTGTCTGAGAGAGCCGAGCAGTTTGCGGTGAGCATGTAACTCATGTATGACTTTTGTATTCCTATTGCATTTTTTGCGATTACGGCCAATATAATTTCTCTAACATTTTTGTTGTTTTCTTATACAGAGTTTATTTAGAGAGAGAGTTCAGGCCAACTCCCAGCCAGACGGTAGCTAGACAATGGACGAGTACTCGTTGTGGTCAGACGCTACAGGGGGTCCTAGGAAGGAACGTATACTCGGCCACCCTCGTCAATCCGCACGAGCGTTGCTAGTCGGCAAACCTCATTCGTCAGGCGAGACTAGTTGTACCGGTCCTCGGGCAGATGCGACGGCTGCGACGGAAGAAGAGCGCTTCAACACAATGTTTGATGCGCGCATGCGGATGATGCTCGATGATGGTTATGTAATTATAAAGGAGCCCAAACTACATGTAATACAAATTTTCTCAAGTACTTATGTATTTTGTGCTCTATATGTGATCTTGATTTGATATATGATGTTGAATCATTTGTATGGCTTCGTGCAAGGCGATACCGATGATCCTAGTGCCGATGACCCCCGGGGCGATGAAGATGTTGTTGGATTGAACGTGCATTCTTCATTGAGGAATGAAGAAGATGATGACGGGACTGGTTGTTCTGTCGACGAGTGATTTAGATAGGGGTTTGGTTTGATTTATGCAATGAATGTTATTTTATTATTTTGAATTGATCATTGGTACTTAACTGTATGAATTCTATTATTTTAATGCTTATGTTAACGTTCATCTATACTTTGATGAATGCGACAAGCTGTTTGAATGAATACGGGATAGGGGGTTAAAACGATTTTGAATGAATGCGTTCAAAGCTTTCAACACATTCATTCAAAATCGTTTCGACCGAGGTTAAATCGGTTTTTGGATCGATTGGATTGGATGTGAATTGTTTATGAATTGATATTAGTTCTGCGACAGGTTTTGGACAAGTTATTTAACCTGCAACTTTCAACGCATTCATTCAAAACCGTTTCAACCGAGGTTAAATCGATTTTTGGATCGATCGGATTGGATGTGAATTGCTTATAAATTGATATTAGTTCTGCGACAGGTTTTCGACAGGTTATTTGACCTGCATTTTTTTTTTGCAAAATAAATTGATATTTATTTTATTTAGCGACCGCGATGTGCGGGTCGCTAAATAAAATAAAGCGGTCTCTAATTTTAACAATTTAAAAAATAAAGTAATATTTAAAAATATTTATCGACAGCACATAGCGGTCGCTAAATAAAATAAGGCGGTCTCTAAATATTTTTAATATATTTCTAAAGAAATTAAAAATAAATAAAATAATATTTAAAAATATTTAGCGACCGTAACTGTCGGTCACTAATTTGGTCGCCAATATATAATACAATTTAATAAAAAATATTTAAAAAAGAAAAATTTTAAATTAAAAAATATTTAGCGATCGCATTATGAGGTTGCTAAATGTAGTCAACGCGATCGCTAAATTTAGCGACCGAATTTTAAAAGCGGTCGCTAAAACTTAGCGACCTGGCCTATAGCGACCGTTTTAGCGACTGTTATAATGCAGTCGCTAAAACCCTTTAGCAACCACGTTGATACCTTTAGCGACCGCCAGATGCGGCGCTAAAGGCACTGTTTCTTGTAACGATTTTTAATTTTTAATTTTTCTTTTTTAAATATTTTTTATTAAATTGTATTATATATTGGCGACCGAATTAGCGACCGACAGTTACGGTCGCTAAATATTTTTAAATATTATTTTATTTATTTTTAATTTTTTTAGAAATATATTAAAAATATTTAGAGACCGCCTTATTTTATTTAGCGACCGCTATGTGCTGTCGATAAATATTTTTAAATATTACGGGTTTTAGTGATTGCATTATAGCAGTCGCTAAAACGGTCGCTATAGGCCAGGTCGCTAAGTCTTAGCGACCGCTTTTAAAATTTGGTCGCTAAATTTAACGACCGCGTTGACTACATTTAGTAACCTCATAATGCGATCACTAAATATTTTTTAATTTAAAATTTTTCTTTTTTAAATATTTTTTATTAAATTGTATTATATATTGGCGACCGAATTAGCGACCGATAGTTACGATCGCTAAATATTTTTAAATATTATTTTATTTATTTTTAATTTTTTTAGAAATATATTAAAAATATTTAGAGACCGCCTTATTTTATTTAGCGACCGCTATGTGCTGTCGATAAATATTTTTAAATATTTTGGGTTTTAGCGATTGCATTATAGCAGTCGCTATTTCTAAAAAAATTAAAAATAAATAAAATAATATTTAAAAATATTTAGCGACCGTAACTGTCGGTCGCTAATTCAGTCGCCAATATATAATACAATTTAATAAAAAATATTTAAAAAAGAAAAATTTTAAATTAAAAAATATTTAGCGATCGCATTATGAGGTTGCTAAATGTAGTCAACGCGGTCGCTAAATTTAGTGACCAAATTTTAAAAGCGGTCGCTAAAACTTAGCGACCTGGACTATAGCGACCGATGTGCGGTCGCTAAATAAAATAAAGCGGTCTCTAATTTTAACAATTTAAAAAATAAAGTAATATTTAAAAATATTTATCGACAGCACATAGCGGTCGCTAAATAAAATAAGGCGGTCTTTAAATATTTTTAATATATTTCTAAAAAAATTAAAAATAAATAAAATAATATTTAAAAATATTTAGCGACCGTAACTGTCGGTCACTAATTCGGTCGCCAATATATAATACAATTTAATAAAAAATATTTAAAAAAGAAAAATTTTAAATTAAAAAATATTTAGCGATCGCATTATGAGGTTGCTAAATGTAGTCAACGCGGTCGCTAAATTTAGCGACCGAATTTTAAAAGCGGTCGCTAAAACTTAGCGACCTGGCCTATAGCGACCGTTTTAGCGACTGCTATAATACAGTCGCTAAAACCCTTTAGCAACCACGTTGATACCTTTAGCGATCGCCAGATGCGGTCGCTAAAGGCACTGTTTCTTGTAGTGAGTCGAGGAAAAGGGCGGTGGCCGAGGAAGGGGGTGGTGGTCGGTGCTTCTCTTTTTAAGAGAAAAGATCTAGAATTTTTTTGTGCTTATATATCATTTCCATTCCCATTCCCATTCCCATTTTAATTTATTTTGTTTATGTGTTTGACAAATGTATCCATAAATTGGGACCTAATTGAAGGAGGTCTGTTATCAATCTGGCTACAAAAATCATATAAGGTAGTCACTTGTTGTCTAAATTAGGAGCCGGGGATTAAGTATCAAATTTTAACGTTTGAGTCCTAAATTAAAGCTTTGAGGTAGTTTCATGGTACTAAATTAAAGTGTATTTAACCCATGATATTAAGAAGGATTAATGTCATTGTTCACTTGCTGGATGTTCCTATGTTTGTTGTACATGGATTGCCAATACCCATTTGAACTAGGTTTAGCTTTCTGCACCTTGGAACTGTATAAGGTTACCATTCATATTGCTCAAGATAAAGTGTTGCGGATATGCATTGATTTCCAATCTAGCAAGTGAACCGAAACATCTAAATAATGATGTGCTCTGAACATTATTATGACGTAAAAGACTATACAACGCAGCGTGTAAAATAACTAATATATTAAAATGTCTCTCACGTTAAAAACAAATACTCCTCGATCGTGTGCCGCATACGGCATGGCGTGCATCGTGTGCGCTCTTGGGGGCATTTTGCGGCAGGCACGTGTGGCGCTTTGGTCTAAGTTTTAATGACCATAATTGTAAACCAATTTTTTGGATTATTTCTGGTAGGCACCGGTTTAGCAGTTAATTTAAAAATGGTGCTTTTATGTTGTTTCATGAAAGGGTGCTATTAGACTATAAGTTTCACAAAAGAAGGAAAAAAAAATTAACTCCCAAATTTTCCAAAACCTCCTTCTTCTCCTTTCCAGTTACATAATTTCGAAGGTGATGTGCCTTTAACCAGTAGTAAACTCGGAAAAAATGAGGATAAATACCGTCTTAGAGACTAGACGTGCCTCAAGTTACGAAATTTCATTTTCCTTCCATTCCCGCACATTCATTCCAACATGAGGTGCACGTGATTGACTTGATTGTGGAGATGGGAGGAGCGTTGCTGGAACGTAGGTGCTTCATGTTTGACGGGACGAGCCTCCTGTGTTGCCTTGGAGATGTTCTGTTTCCCTTTGCTACGCTCTCTATGAAACTTCAGGATAGATATCAGTAGTGAAATCTCTGCAATGACGTAGGCCCTCACAGTTTCAGAAATATATGGTGAAAATGAGTGATGAACTACGCCAGATACTGCCGATTAATCAGGGAGTTATGTTGCCGCCTGCACGCCATGCTACCATTGAAAAGGTTTAAAGTTCAAAATGCAAGCCAAAGATTGGGTTAGCACTGGTACTTATCTAAATGATCTCGATTCAAGTTTTTGTTGATTAAATGCAATGAAAGATTGCTGTCTTCGACGTGTGCACGGAATTGCCATTGACTAATGAACCTGTGATTTCTGAACATCAAAACAACTGCTGGATAAGTTTATCGCGTTTACATGACAAAAATGTAGAGATGATACACGTGAATGATAGCTTCCTGTCCCGCCTCTGATGGATAGCATCACCTTGATTCCTTTTGCTTGACATGATTCTATGTCGGGGCTTATTTTTGTGCAACCGCTGCTGTACGGATCACAGTGACCTGCAAGGTTTATCAAACGAGATCCGCCGAATGTTTGGAAGAAAAGCTAGGTTAACAAAATCATTGTTCCCCAGAAGTTTCTCTGCCAGCCCTCATTCCCGTTCTCACCCCAGTAGATGGATACCCAACAGGCTTGAGAGCCCACCACAAGTATTGCCAACGATGAGGATAAGAAAGCTAAGCTAATGAAATTGCCGACACAGACGCCATAGTTAATGAACTTGAACACAACAAGCTATGTTGGTTCCGTGGCAGGAACGGTATAGGTTTTACTTTATATAGCAACATTAAGGTCCTGGTTTTATAAGGTGCGTAGCTTAACTGTAGCTATGCTCTATCATTTTAAGGTTTGCGTACAAAGTATGATGATCGAAACAAGTTTCAGCTTATATTCATTGGGGGCAAATTTATAAACATTAACAGCACTCTTCCTTCAAAATTTCAGTCTACGAAGGAAACGCATACGTCCAGCATAAGTGCAGCAATGATGACATCACACAAGCCTGGAAAAACAACACAAAATCAGACATGGGTAGCTTGAGAGCAAAACTGGAACACAAACGCTCCCCAAGCTACCCCTGAATCTGCTGCTCAAGTCCCAACGTAAATATATAGGTAGCATAAGTGCATAAGTACTGATACGATACTGCACGTCCAAAGGAAGACTAGCAAATCAAATCAAAAGCATGATGGCAGAATCTAGAACCCAAAACGGGCCTGAAGCTGCGCCTCACTCTGGGGCTGGGGCTGTCCCTGAATCTGCCCCTCCTCCATCTGAACCTGCTGCGGAAGTGGAGGCGTCGGTAGGAACCTGGGCCCGTGCTCTCCCTCTGGGTCACGTGCTGGACACCTGCCAAGCACGCAAAGAAAAACCCGGTGCGTCCAATGCGCCTAACGAAGGTGCGTCCATGGTATCCCAAGCTAAGAAAAACCCGGTGAGTAGTCTCCATGGCCACAAAGATCAGGGGGAAGATCGAAAAGTGCACACTCAGGGGATGCCTCAAGCATCGAAGTACAAAATCAGCAGTAGCAAATCCCCAGTGACCCAATGCAAAAGCAAAGCCCAACACCTAAATTAGACATCATAGAACACAAGAGAAAAGTATGGTCAAACATAAATATAACCTTGCAGGGTGGTTTATATTTTCTTTGCACATAAGTCATTTTGACATTAATATCACTTTAACACCACCCCGTTATCTTCCTTTCTGGAAGGCAACATGCTTTACCAACTGGCCTGGATGGAGAGTCTCCCCTTCTATTCTAAAAACAATCTGTATGCATCATTTGCAAAATCAAAGAAAGAATTAAAAGCATAAATACTAGCACCAGCACACTACAAACGTTCAAAATGCTCGTGCACTCCAGAAAACCTGTAATGTCAAGGACAATCAACGAAAACTAGAAGTAGTAATTCTAAGGTAGTTTAAATTTAACGTGAACAAAGATGCGTTATGATAGAGTTTTTTTAGTAATTAGAGAGCATGCATATCTGAAGAGTGATCTTATAAGATTTTCACAAAGTTTTTTTTTTCTTTTGCTTTTAGCAAAATTCAAAACCTTTGACAATTGTAAAAGCATATATTCAAATAAAAATACTTTAAAGAAAGAGACTTGATATCATATGAGAAGTCAACAACAACGTTATTCTTTAGTAACACTCTAATCTAAAAAGGGCATTTTATGAAAAAGAAGTTTTAAGTCAGAAACACCCTCAATCACCATTAATCTTTTACAGAGACTTCAATCTAAAATGGACATCTTAAGAAAAATATAGATTAGCCATTTAATCTAATTCTTGCTATATATACATATATACGTATATATATACATATGCGTACATGTACACTATATATATATATATATATATATATATATATGGGAGCTGATCCATTGATAGCGCTAGCAAATGGAGTTAAGTTGCTAGCGCGATCTGACCGTCCATCCTGAAAGATGGACGGTCCAGATCGCGCCTTTTTCCAAAACTGATCCCCGTCCGCCATACTGTCTCGCGGACGGGGATTTTACCTTTTTGCCCTCCTCCCATGTCCGCGAGACTGTCTCGCGGACGCCTTCTGTTCCTGACATGTGTCAGGAAAAAGGCGTCCGCCATACTGTATGGCGGACGATCTCTAGGCTGACACATGTCAGGGCCTGTCCCCTCGGTCGCCTATAAAGTCTCGGGCATGAGCCCCGAGAACTGTCCCCTGGTATCCTAGAATCTATCCCTACTCGGCTCTTTCAGCAAAATTTATGCGGGGCTTTCAGATTCACTTGCTTCCATTTTCAGCACCCTTCAAGCTTTTCTTGGAGTAACACACTTTTGGTTCAAGCATCACTCAAGCAAGGTAAAGTTTGTGATCTTGCTACCGTTTATCTTAGTAATTTTAATTTGTTATGTTCAGTAAATATATAATTAGCAAAATAGGAGACACTTTTGAGATTATGTATATGGTATCCTAAATCGGTCTAATCGTCAAGATAATTTTGAGATAATAAGCGTATTCTATTTCTACATAGGTCTTTTTCACAATGTCTGATTTCGTATCGAGCTCCAGCACCCCCGTAGATGCTAGTGATCCGTATCTAGGACGAACCTTTCAAACGTTGGAAGAAGCTGGAGAATGTTTTCGAGCTTATTCATTGAGGGTTGGTTTTGGCATTAGAATAAAAACTACAAGAACAAGCAGCGTATCGAAAAGGATATGCTCTCGCTTATACGAGTGTCATAGGGGCAGAAACCCAGTGCAAAATGAGACACGCGTAGGCAACGATGACAGTGATGATGACGAAATAGGGTATGCGCGGAGAAGACGGGATTGCTTTGCGCGCACGAATTGCCAGGTCAAGATGTTCGTAAGTACAAGGTTTATTCGCTCGTGAATGACCTCGTCCCTGAGAAGCTGCGCAGAATTTATACGGTGACCCACGACACATTGACGGACTCGGTGACATGTGTTTGTAAGAAGTTTGAGTTCCATGGCATCCTGTGTAGACACATTCTGCGGTTTTTCACACAGAAGAATATCAGGACAATCCCCGATAAATACGTCCTGCCACGTTGGACGAAAGGTGCAAACAGGTTGCACGGGACCATTTCCTTTCCGGAGCACCCGTATACTGACTTTGAAGAATCAGAGACGTTGCGGTATAATCATCTGGTGACGATGTTCACCCGTTTGTCCGTAAAGGGTGCTGCTACAATGGTCGGATATAAACATCTCCTCGAGGTAGCTCAGCAGCAAGAGCCCATCGTCGACCAATTGGAAGCAGCTTCAGTCAGCAATGCGGTTGACACCGAGCCTACGACGGGATCAGAAGATGACGAGCCGGGGGAGGGAGCGACAATGATATCCGGCCTTCGAATCCAATTATATCGCAAACGAAAGGCCGCAAGAGATCTACGCGGATGAAAAGCTCTATTGAGACGGCAAGTCAACCAAAAAAGCTAAGAAGGTGTGCATTGTGCAACAAAATGACAGACCACGACAAGCGGAACCATTACAAGGCACTGGGGATAAGTCCAGTGCCTTTGCAAGACGGGGAAGAAGATGATGCCGAGGATGAGGACGAACAAGCTGCAGTGGAACTTTAGTGTACTGAATATTTTGTAATAATCTTTTATGAGCCATCAAAAGTGTCGGACATTTTGTAATAATATTTTAGTAATGACTCGTTTGTAATAACCTTTACAATCATTTTTTTATACGTGATTTCTTACACTGTCCGCTACACTGCGCAGCACAACATTAGAAACCTAAGGTATTAAAGAATACCCCCCCTACAACACTTAGTTTTTTTTGGTTTTGGTTCACTTCTCTGCGTCCGCTATACTATGTAGCGGACGGCCCCGCAGAATACCCCCCTACAACACTTAGTTTTTTTTTGGTTTTGGTTTACTTCTCTGCGTCCGCTATACTATAGCGGACGGCCCCGCAGAATACCCCCCCTACAACACTTAGTTTTTTTTTGGTTTTGGTTCACTTCTCTGCGTCCGCTATACTATGTAGCGGACATCCCCGCAGAATACCCCCCCTACAACACTTAGTTTTTTTTGGTTTTGGTTCACTTCTCTGCGTCCGCTATACTATGTAGCGGACAGCCCCGCAGAATACCCCCCTACAACACTTAGTTCCCTACAACACTTAGTTTTTTTTTGGTTTTGGTTCACTTCTCTGCGTCCGCTATACTATGTAGCGGACGGCCCCGCAGAATACCCCCCTACAACACTTAGTTTTTTTTTGGTTTTGGTTCACTTCTCTGCGTCCGCTATACTATGTAGCGGACATCCCGCAGAATACCCCCCTACAACACTTAGTTTTTTTGGTTTTGGATCGCTTCTCTGCGTCCGCTATACTATGTAGCGGACGGCCCCCCCTACGACACTTAGTTTTTTTTTTGGTTTTGGATCGCTTCTCTGCGTCCGCTATACTATGTAGCGGACGGCCCCGCAGACCCCAACACTTAGTTTTTTTTTTTTGGTTTTGGTTCACTTCTCTGCGTCCGCTATACTATGTAGCGGACGGCCCCGCAGATACACATATTATCGATCACTTTGTTATTTTTTGAACACTTGCCCTGCAGATAGACAGATATCCAACACTTGGTTTCCCACCGTTAAATCACATTGGTCAATAAAATCAATCGCATTCAATAAATTTTTTGGGTTAAAAAAGTGTTGTAACGTTACAATGTGAATTGGGGAACATCATCTCTCGCAGGAATTATGTTCCTTACACGGATTTACAATAAACCTAATAGCTCTAGGCCGGCCATTTATAATTTGCCAAGCAATCCTATACCTAAAGTCTTGTATGCATTCTTCGCTCCAGACAGTCTTCTTGAGGCTCTCAGACCGGCAAATGTAATCCATGTACATGCAGAGGAAGACGCCGCAGTCCGAGGAATTATGTTGCTTGGGCCTACTCCTCTTTAATCGGAAAATGAGGACCGGCCTGCGCGATACCTTCTCCCGACGCCTACCATTGACCAGGGCAGCAAAAAGATTCTGCGAGAACCATAATAAGCATTAAACATAGCTAGCAAAATAAGATTAATCAGTTTTATAATATGCAAGTTACAACAAGAAGGAAACAGGATCTTACCATGGCATCCAACTGGCCTATGCCTCGGTACATATCAATCACAGGCATCACGTCGGTATCGTCGTAGAGACTGTCGACGACTGAAACCGTGCTCTGTAATGGTTCGTAGCAAACCAAGTACCAGTGCGCATTCCCTAAAAAGGGGATTAGAAACACGTCGGCAACACTTGCGCTCACTGGACTATCCCTAGCAAGATATGCTTGTAGGTTAGGGGACGGTTTCCACTGGGCCATGCCTCTCCCCTTCCTTGCATTGCCCCAGTCGTGCCACTCTTGTACTAGGAGCTGATGGAAAAAAGCATCCAAGATAAACACGCGCAGACCGATGTCTGGATGCTCCCGACACCTTCGCCTCAGAATTTGCACGTAGTGCGAGATGACACCGCTGTCTAACCAAGATCCCGGCGCCAGCGAGGCGATCTCTGTCCAAGAGGCATTGTAATCCAAGCCCTCGGGGTGATCCACGTCATACGACGCTCCGTCTTGGGGGGCCCCGCTAAAATAACGGGCTCGGATTATATCGCATTTATGCGGCTTTAGGGGCCTGGCTGGATGCCCTTTCGGATATTGCCCTCGGGGGTCGATCGGGGGATATTGGCCTCCAATTCCTTCTTCGGCCGGCTGATATTCCCCTTCGGGGCCGCCAACTGGTCCCGCCCACGGGACAATGGGCAGTGCCTCGGAGAAACCGTAGTTTCCGAAAGGAAAGTCTTGCGTGACTTGAGAGAGGGGTTCCGGGAACAAATTGAAGGAGGGGCCGCTGTAATCGCCCCACGACGCTTGAGCCTGTCCCATCCCCGCTTCAGAGGTACCAACAACTCCCTGACTCACCCCTGAAGCCTGTCCAGAGGGATCACCGTATCCCTGGCTGACGCCCGTATAACCCATTCCCGGGCTTACTCCCGAAGACTGGCCCGATGCTTGGCGCAAAAAATTCCCGCAGCCTAAAGCCAATGTCGCAGCCTGTTGGCAAAGATCCTCGCCCATTGCGCTCACCAGATCCCTCCGCTCACTCAACTTCTGGAAGAATGCAAGCGAGGCATTAACCTACATCCAAAGAGATAAAAAATTAAGTAACTTCAATCAGACATTTATATTCAACTAATTTGGTTCAAGTCAGACTTGTTGGGCAACTTACGAGATTGTATGCCATACGCTCATCGATCTGACCCCTAGGCGCATACCTCTCCCCACGTTCAAAGTTTACAGGGGCTACTCTCCTCCGCGTGATGCGGTAGTACCACTCATCGTACTGATCGATGCTGATAACGGGGTCTGGCTCCGAGACGATGGCCGCCAGTGTGTCCTGCCAAGAAGTCCAAAGCTCTATTTCGGCCGCGCACAATTCGTACGCATTGGCGGTGCCAAACACTCCGACATCCGGTGGGTTCCTGTTAACCCTCATATCCGGGGCATCGACTGGCAAACCCTGCTCCAACTCAAAATGGCGCATTGCTCGGTCGGGCAGCTGCCACTCTGCGAGCTCGAAATGGATCAGGGGTGTGCGCTGCAACCCGGAGAGCGTGAAGACGAACGACTCTCCCACCCGTCGCGCCAAACGTATGTACGGTGCCCAACGCATTTGGCCCGGAGATAGACGGTCGAACTCCCCTCGATAGTACGTAATGTTGTGATGGGGATCGACTCTCCTCTTGTAGTGGCTAGCCCTCCGGCTGTACTCCCAAGCACACAACCGAGGCCAGACTTTGTCGGTTCCATCCCTACGCGTTGGTGCACCGGGAGCAAGGTGTTCGTAAGACCACACCTGAGAACATCAAAAAATTATATTTATATCGTCGATTCAACAAAAATAAAACACAATAACGAAGACATGATTTATATGATATACCTGCAATAGCGAGAGACATGCACATATGGCTTTGGAGTTGGGCCTCGTTGCCTTGTGCAATGCTCGGTACAGATACGAAAGAACCGCTGCACCCCAGGCATAATCCCCAACCTCCGACAGGTTACCCAACAACGGTAAATATTTCACGCTGACCGTGTTCTTCGACGTCGTTGGGAATAAAATTGCTCCCATCACCCACAAGAGGAAGGCCTTTGTGTACACCACAAGCTCACGGCCCGTATAGTTTTCCGGCAAAACCCCGTAGGTATCTACCAACCACTTCAACTTTATACCACCAGTGCTAAATTGATCCTGGGGTATCGAAGTGAAGAAGTCTCGCGCTGTTCTCTTATTCGTTGCGTCTGACGGAGGAGCAATTACCGGCCGCCCCGTCACCGGCAACCCCAAGATGAACCCTACATCTTCTAGGGTAATCGTCATCTCTCCGATCGGGAAGTGAAACGTATTCGTTTCACTTCTCCACCTCTCAACAAGGGCACCTATCAAGGCCCGGTCAAGCTGTTGAAAGATCTGCCCATGCGTGAAAATCCCAAACCCAATTCCACGCAGTATGCTTTTCTGGGAATTGTTCAAGGTCCATCTCGTGAACTCGCGAGATACTTCTACGGTGGTGAGAAGTTCTCTTTCCTACGAATTATTAATAAATACAATTTGAGCAAAATGAACGGTAAAACAACGTTCGTAATAATAAGAAAGTTGATAAATAATGTATCTTACTCCACCATCCCATATGAGCGTACTGATATGGTTGGCTTGGTCGTATAACACGGATGGATCTTCTGGTCCAGGGATAAATTCCATTTTTTGCAACTGAAACTATGGAATCGGATTTTACAAACGCTAGCACATGAACAAATACATACATATATAAATCCTCATCACCGCTAGCACATGCTCAATGCATAATCAAAACCACGCATAAAACGCAATATTGATCACAACTATAGATTAGAAACATGTAAAGGATTGATTTTGTGAACTTACGTGATCTATTAGGGGGGGATTAAAGCTGCTCTTATGAAGAAATTGCGCAGATCTGCTTGCCAACGCCGCTGGGAATATTTGTGAGTAGGAAGAACACGGGGAGAAGAAGAGTGTAGAAGTTATAGGGGGACTTTCTTTTGGGTTTGAATATATATATTTGCTGTCCGCTGGACAATATATATTTGCCGTCCGCTATATAGTATCGCGGGTCTGTTCCTTGTCCGCTATATAGTATCGCGGACGCTAGACTTTTGGTAGTTTTCTCTACGTCCGCTATACTATGTAGCGGACGACACATCTTCTCTACGTCCGCTACATAGTATAGCGGACGGCCCCGCAGAATGTTTTTGGTTGTGTTCTCTACGTCCGCTACTTAGAATACCACTACTTAGTTTTTTCTTCACTTTGTTCCACCTCTCCAAAACTTCGTTTTTTCTACACTTTTTTCAGTTTTTAAAACTAAAAAAAAGAGGGAAAAAAAATTTGTCAAACGGGGCTTAGTTTTTTCTTCTACACTTACTTCCACCTCTCCAACACTTAGTTTTTTCTACACTTAGTCCAAACTGTCCGCTATATAGTATCGCGGATATACTTACCGCAGAAAATGGTTGGCACGGACCAGACATTTTTTCAGTTTTTAAAACTGAAAAAGAGGGAAAAAATTTTTGTCAAACGGGGCCTTAGTTCCCGACCTTCCCGAACCCGGCCTAAGCGGAGGGCCCCTTATATCCGCTATATATATAGAACTATACAATGTGGCGTAATGTAATAAATTGGAATAAATTGGCGCCCGTAATGCAGTTTTAATAAATTGAAATAAATTGGCCCGAAGACTTGTTTTAGCGACATAGTACGTTAATGCTATTTTAATAAACTGACGCCCAAAGACTTGTTTTAGCGACGGAATCAACAATCTCAATTTTTCCAAAAAATAATGTACAATTCATAATCAACGATCTCAATATATCAATATATCGAGGCAACAAAAAAAGGCACAATTAACCAAGAAAAATTTGAAAACATAATAAACAAGAACATAAATATTTTTATTATAATAAACTATGGTTCACAAATGGGGTACGAAAGCTTTTCACAAGCGCTCCGTTCAAAGATTACAACTTGAAAATCCCACCACCCAAGGTGTTCGAACACTACAAAGTCCCCGAGTTCGAGGCCATGCTGGCGCACGAAGACGTTCCAACCCTCTGCGAATTCCTTTTTTTGGGATCGGCCGGGCTTCAGCTTGATTTCAACCTGCCATGCCCCCTTGCGGCTATATAATCTTGCACTATCATGAATTGTTGTAAATTGATTGGTAAATGCTTCCGGTATGTCCTACCAAACACAAAATACAAAAAATAGGTTAGTTTTGGTTAAGAAAAACAAAAGATCAAACTTTTAACACACGAAAATACAGAGAAAGAGAAAGAGGGATAGCCTACAAGTTCATGCTCAAATCCCGGCATCATGACTTTGAAAAAGTGTTTGCCTACCAGGTGCAAGTTGCCAATATAATCGTAGGCGTAGGTGGTCTCCGATCCAGAAGCCATCGAGATCGTCGTTGAGGTGAGGACGGTGGTGTCGGCGGAGATGTGGGTGACCGGAGATGTGGTCGCCGTAGATGGGGTAGCGGCTTTAGGTTAGATGTTCGAGAGAGGGGACGCCGTCCGCTACAATAATATATATACCCCGATCTGATTAAATATTTATAGCAGGAGAGAGTTGACGCCATACAGATACCAGGGGACAGTTCTCGGGGCTCACGCCCGAGACTTTATAGGCGACCGAGGGGACAGGCCCTGACATGTGTCAGCCTAGAGATCGTCCGCCATACAGTATGGCGGACGCCTTCCTGACACATGTCAGGAACAGAAAGGCGTCCGCGAGACAGTCTCGCGGACATGGGAGGAGGGCAAAAAGGTAAAACTCCCGTCCGCGAGACAGTATGGCGGACGGGGATCAGTTTTGGAAAAGGCGCGATCTGGACCGTCCATCTTTCAGGATGGACGGTCAGATCGCGCTAGCAACTTAACTCCATTTGCTAGCGCTATCAATGGATCAGCTCCCTATATATATATATATGAATGATACGTTGAGAGCGTTAGCAAACTGGGTTTACGTTGCTAGCGTGATCTGGCCTTCCACGCGCGACCTGTGGACGGTTCAGATCTTTTTTTGGCGTTTTTTTAAGTCCGTTCGCTACATTATGTAGCGGACTGTTTTTGACCAAAATATCCTTCAACTCCGTCCGCTACATTATGTAGCGGACGATAGACAGAACCTACTTTTTTTTTTCTCTTTCACTGTCCTTTCTCTCATTGTTCTGACATCTCTCTCTTTTCTCTCATTGTCCTTTCTCTTTCTTTTCCTTTTGTCTCTCTCTCTCTCCTTCTTCCTCAATACCCACCCAAGGTATTTATATCACTTCACACGCCCACTGCCGTGAGGCAGTGGGTCTCCCTTCTTCTTTCATTTACACACACACTTATATATAAACACACTGCACTAAACACACTACACTCTTCAGACCCATTTCATTCCACTCATGCATTACCATGTATCCACTCACCACACATGCACACAACCAATCTTCCCCTCTCCACTCCCACTGCCGTGAGGCAGTGGTTCTCTCTCTCTCTCTCTCTCTCTCTCTCTCATTTTTCTTTCTTTTCCAAAGCACTCTACTGCATCCACAATTACATAAACCCACAACCGCACAAATCTCTACTCCCTACCTTCCATTTTACATCCGAAAATTGGAGCTGTTGCCTAGTTGTCTATAAATACGAAAATTGATTACTTGGGTCCCAAATGTTGTGCGGAAATTTTGTTTTTTCTCATTCGGTTTCTTTGTCAAAGCAGAGAAGGAAACTGAACCTCCACTTCTTCTTCATCCTCTGTTGCTGTGGTTGAGGAAGAACAGGAAAATGAGGACAGTGAGAGAAACGAGAGAGAGAGAGAGAAGGGAAAGAAGAGAAAGGACAGTGAGAAGAAGAGAGAGATGTCAGAAGGACAGTGAGAGAAAGAAGAGACAGGACAGGAAAAGAAAAAGAGTATGTGTACTCGGCGCTTACAATGTAGCGGACGGAGCTGAAGGATATTTTTGTCAAAAATTCGTTCGCTACATTATGTAGCGGACAGACTT